>OZ017740.1:284232666-284377666 GCA_963969285.1 Odontomyia ornata
CTAGCTTGCAATACTTCCTTAATCTACATAATATTACCTTCCGATAAATTCTTTCAATGTTAAATGCTGTCTTGCATTTTAAATTCAATGAACTTTGTTTTGCTTAGTTTAAGAAGTTATGTATAAATACTTTGGATTTAGTAAACAATTTGCCAGTTGACACCAACTCGTCAAACTTTCATTAAATATTCAATTTAAGTTTTCCTCTTCACTGATGTTGATATATCCTACTACTATTGGGTATATCAAAATTTTTAACTTATTTTCAAATGAATAGTCACACCAGCTATATTCCGTTTGTGAGGTTCAGCTTGCCTTGGAATTATTGTTTTGCTCGGCCTTGGAATTATTGTTTGGCTCGGATTTGGAATTTCGGCCTCTTGATAGCTTGGTGCAACGTGAGATCGTGTTTCCTCGGCCGACTGTATTTCATCTGTTGCTTGTTCTTCAGGAACCTCAACTGGGAGACGACATAGATTAATGGTAGCAACTTTCTTGAGCTTATTGCCACTGTACCTGACTGTTACTGTCTGAACCGGGTTGTACTTCGTGGATTCGCGCTAGTGGGCATTTACTTTGCGGAAAGTCTCACTCCTTTATAAGCACTAGTTCTCTGAACTTTATATTTTCTTTAGATTTTTTCCATTTTGTAAGTCTTTGTAGGGTGTGTTAATATAAAGTAGTCCAACTGTCCCAGAATGCTCCATGCATTGCGGTGAGGATTTGCCATAGGTCATGTAAAGTTCTGTTTGTTTTGTCGGGCTCTGGAAGAGCTAGTAGTGGACGGCCAATTAGAAGATGGCCTGGTGTCAGCGCTTCTAGCTCGTTTGGATCACTAGAAAACAGCGTGAGTGGCCTGGAGTTGAGGCAGGCCTCTATTTAGCACAGTATATTTGAAATGTCTTCAAAAGTTGGAACTATTTTGGTCTCATCGAAAACCCGTTTTATATGTCCTTTGGCTGACTTCACTCCAGCTTCTCTTAGACCTCCGAAGTGAGGTGTAGCAACCGATATGAATTTCTAGGAGACACCATCGTCGTTCGTGGATCTTTCAATAGCTTCTCGCAGATCCCTGTCCATCTTGTTTTTTGCTCCAACGACCGATGAATCGCTTAAAAGCGGCAAAAAAGGCGTCTGTTGAAAGGTCACTTACGAGCTCTAAGTGAACAACTTTGGTGACCATACATATAACTAATGCAATATATCCTTTCAGGACAGGTGAACCTCGTCCTATTGACATTCTTGTGCTAAAGGGTCCTGCGACATCAACACCACAATGTGTGAATGCGCTTGATGGTGTGATGCGTACAGCAGGTATATAGCCCATAATTTGAATTTGATCGTTGGGTCTATTTGCAAACTTGCAACGGACCGTTCCACCACAAGTTATGTTTCTGAAGCTCTTTGAGGCTTATTCCCCTGGAAACGCAGGAAGGATTCTCATTAGATTTCACGTGGTTCCACTGCCATTTTCCATCATCTAATCTCTGTACTTTTAATACTCTATAAGTGACGTAGGTTTCTTTGGAAGCCTACGTCACTTATATAGTATGAATTTGGCAGATGCTCCAGTTTTCTCCTAGAGTGATTCAATGATCACCTTGGCTAAAGAAAGTACCTGGTTCTTTACCAGGTACTTTCCTTAGCCATCCTAAGGTGATCATTGAATCAGAAAACTGGAGCATCTGCCAAATTCATTGAGATGACCGTTTTGTGAAGAAGATCCACACGTCCTGCATCAAAACTTTGGCTCGTATGGTTACCAGTGCTAACCATTGCAGTGAACCGTAAATGGTAGTAATGTTTGACAATATCCGTCGTTTTGTTAGCTCTTGATTGCTTTCAAATTTTGGGTCTTTGAACTGGAACTCGTCTCGAACTGGTTTCCAGTGAACTCCTTATGTTTTAAGAGAAGCATTTTTAGTTATTTGGAGCAGTCCTTTTTCTTTTGCCTCTCCAGGAATAGTTGCCAATAATTCTGGATAATTACTGGCCCATTACCTTAGATTGAATCCGCCTTTTCTCAGCAGGCGTGTAATTTCTATTTGTAGCTATGTTGCCTCTTCCTTCTAATCTGCTTCACTGAGCATATCATCGGCATAAAAATCGTTTAGAAGGGCCTTTCCCTCAAAAAGATAGCTTTGGCCTTCATCTTTCGCTAGCTGAATGAGACATCTAGCGGCTAAAAAGGTAGCACAGGCCATACCATATGTAACTGTGATGAGGCCATATTCATTTATTGTTTGGGTTTGTTCGTCTCTCCAAAGGATTCGTTGGTAGTCGCTGTCTGGAGCTGCTACAATTATTTGCCGGAACATCTTTTCGATGACAACAGTGTAGAAGTACTTATGTTTTCTCCATCAGTAAAATTTGGGCTCGTGATGTCTTCACAGAAGCATCTAATACTACTCGGACTTTTGTTGTTGTGCTGTCTTTCAAAACCGGATGGTGAGGTAAGTAGAAGACGTTCCTGGTATCCCCAACGTAGGGAACTATCTTATTCATGTGGCCAAGCTCAACGTATTCTTGAAGGAACTTTTGGTAGTCATTTTTCAATCTAGAATCCTTTTCCAGTCTTTTCTCGACTTGCCTGTATCGTGTCAAAGCCTTAACTCTAGATTTTCGTAGCAGTCTTACAATTGTTTCATCGAACGGAAGTTGGACTATATACCTTTTATGACTATTTCTCTCATGAGTTGTTTGAAAGTGTTCTTCGCATCTGACTCCAGCCGTTTTGGGCTCTCTTTTGTCACTATCATTGTCTATCTTGCAGAACTTTTCCATAGTTCCGTGGAATTTAGTCATTGAGATGCAAGATATCATTTTAGTTGCGCCTTTTTTAGACTTAGACATGGTTTAACCAGATAAAATCCAGCCAGACTTGGTGTTTTGGGCTAATAATGGGTCTGCTCTTCTCAAGCCTTCTTCAATTATTTCTTCAAAGACCTCTGTTCCAAGTATTACGTCTATCCTGCTCGAAGAAGCAAACTCAGGATTCGCTAGCTTTAGCTCCAGAGTCTTGCTATGCTTGGGCAGCTCAAGTTGGTCTTCTGGCAACATTGCTGTAAGCTTCGGCATGATCAGTGCTTTGACTACGAGGATAAATGTCGATTGAAAGTGCGGCGCCATTGTCATGTAAACTTTCCCCCGTACAGTTGAGGTTTCCGTCTCACCGATACCCGTAATAGTCGCTAGAACATCTTGTTTTTTTTAGTCGCAACCGTTTCGCTGCCTTTGAAGTTATAAAGGATAACTGGTAGCATTGGTCAATGAGAGCTCGTAACGGAACTTGTTGGCCCGTGCTTGATGTCACATTTATCAAGGGTGTTCGGAATAAAACCTTGGTGTTGACCTCTTTGGTATGTATTTTTGTTACTGATTGCCCGCAGAACTTGTTAATAGTACCACTTTGGTGAGCATCCAAATCTTAGACTTCTCCAACTCTCATATCACTATCTCCAAGTGGGACATGCGAAAATACGACAGGGAAACTTCAAGCTGATCCATATAGTCGATTTGAAGAAGCCATTTTAATTCTGGACTTACAATTAAGATTGAAACTCATAAAAGATGATCTTACAAATCTTATATATGCAATCCATTGGGCAAAAGCAAGAATTGTGAACTTTATTATTTTATCAAAAGAAGAAGAATTAGCCACAAAATTGTTAAATAAAGAAACATTACCATACTCAACAGTGGAAGAAGCAGTAGATGTGTCCGAGATTAAGATAATAACTAACACAATGTATTTTATACATCGTCAAAATTTGACGTGCGACATTCCCTTTGAATAAATTATTAAATTAAAAGACCCAATATTTGGCATATCGCATAATTTGATAATTTGTAACGAGAATAACGTAGTATTGCATCCCGCGTCTGCTGAAAAGCCTAAGCCTACCTGCGATCGAAGAAATATCACTAGGAGTTGAATTTTTGAATCAATTTACCGGGTTAATGGAGGTCGAAGGTTCTACACATAACCTCAACTGCACATTCTTCGTCAGAACACAACCATCAAGGTCGACGTAAGAACGTTTGTCTGCAAAGAGATATCAACAGTTGAAGTCCTGCCCGCAATCCTGCAACCAACGTAATTTATACAAATGCAGAAAGATATCATCTCGTCACCTAATATGAGCGAGATCCTCATAAATAACACCAGAACCATAAAACAGTTTGAAGCATCCAAAAAATTACACCGTATGGTACCATTTTAACGTTATGTATTTTGGCCGTATCATACATTAGCTGGAAAACAATATGCAGAACAAAAGTCAACAACATCATTATAACGGAAGCAGGACCAAATACTGACACCACATCAGCATAGATATCCGACCTCTCTCATAGCTTTAGCAACATCCCGACAGCAAGACGGTTCAATGATCTACCTTGTTTCTAACGATCGAGGACAATCGGTTTTAAGTGGGGAGGACTAAACAGCCATCCTTCACCAACCTATTCTAAACATCAAAATTAACACCATCCGCGAAAAAAAAACATGGTCAGGGATTCTCACGTAGACAGCTAGGCATCAACGAATGCATTTTCCCACATTCGCGGAAAATGCAATTCTGCAAAAAACAACAATAAATGTCTGCAAGCATCGCCAGCGCAGTGTCTTTTTTCGGAACTATTTGCAAAGGGGACTCATTAGTAAAATATTAAATTTTGAAATTGCAAAATGTTTTCAAAATTTTAAAATTAAATTTGCGAAAAGAACAAATGTTATTTTTTTCAATTCTACCCTAATTATTGAAACGTAACTTGTGCTTTAGGGGAGGGGAGGGGATGAGTATTAAATTTGGCAGAATGCTTTAATAGTTAATATACGTTTGCTTCGATTTATTTCATTTTTTTATTGGGCTATTGCAGCTTAGAGGAAGTTCGGGTAGCCCCGGCCGCCGGGTAGTCTCGGCCACTGTCAGTTCCATGATATTGCACGAATGTAGGTATATGATGCATTAGCTTGAAATGACCGAAGCGTCGCGAGATTGCATAGTTCAAATCAGCTGTGACAACTGCCAAGCGAAGATCTTGTGACGGCAGTTTATTGAAATTGTATCTGATTGTGTGTGCGCGGGTCACTTGTAGGACGCAGTTCTTTTTCGTTAAAGGTTCAGAAATTTACTATATTTATTAAACAACTGTTTGTATTATCGATTTAGTTTGTAAATTAAGTGTGTTTTTTACCTTCGATTTTACTTTGTGATTGTGACATGTCGAAATACTGCATGAGGACCATCGGATAGTACCGGACTAAATTTCGTCGTTTTTACTATTCTAATGCCTATTTTTTAAATTTCTGTACTGTAAGGTAAGAAAAGTGTATAGTTAATAAAATTTATTCTATTTCAGGTTAATTAAAAATGCCTAAGTTCAAAGGAAGGATCACACAAAGAGGCAACTGGGACGAATATTTAATGAAACAGGCTGTAGTAGGTGTTCAAGAGAAAAAATTATCACTTAGAGAAGAATCCCGCCATTCTAATGTGCCAAGAAGTACCCTTCAGGATCGGATTAAAACTTTTAACAGTGGACAAGAGGCTACACTTTAACCAACATTGGGGAGATTTGAGAACACTTTCTCGGAAGGTTATTTAAGGCAGTTATAAAATCATGTTAAGGAGCTTGATAGTCGCTTGATACTACTGACAAGGATCGAGTTTTTGAAACTGGCGTTCCAATTTGCCGAGCATTTGAAAATTTCTCATAGGTTTACAAAGGAGAAGCAAATGGCTCGAAAAGATTTTTATTGCAGCATCAAGAAAAAATTTCCCGGCAGCGTTCTTAGATCTCCAGAATCGACCAGTATTGCAAGGGCTGTTGGGTTCAATAAGCCTCAAGTTTACCGTTTTTATGATCACCTCCAGGAATAATATACAACGCTGACCGAAGTATCCACAGTTCATTAAAAACGAGAAAGTGATTTCTACTAAAGGAAAAAAACAAGTTGGAAAATTGACTTCTGGTGCGAAGGGGCGTGACATAACATTCATGTTTGCTGTGAGTGTGACAGGCCATTTTATACCGCCAATTTTCATTTTTCCGAGAAAACAGATGGCCAAAAATTATCGATTAATGATTGATGCACCGCCACAAAGCGTTGCTGTTCCACATGAAAATGGCTGAATAAATGTGGGAAATTTTTAATATGGTTTAAGCATTTCAAACAACATGCTCAGCCTTCAGAAGAGAACCCAGTTCTTTTGATTCTTGATGGACATGGAAGTCACAAAGAGTTGGCAGTGATAGAGTATGCCCGTGCTAATAACATCCACATGCTCAGTACTCCAGCCCATACTACACACAAGTTGCAACCTCTTGACAGAATATTTTTTAAGCCATTTAAGGCTACATTTGCTTCAGAAAGTTCGTCATGGATGATGAAAAATCCAGGCAGCAGAATCACTGATTATGACATCGCTGGTCTAGTGAATTTGGCCTTTGCCAAGGCTGCCAGGTTGGACATAGCTCAAAGTGACTTTAAATGCTCCGGATATTTTCAATGAATTAGATTTTTTGCCTTCTGCCATGACAAATATTGACGAGGATCCAAAATTGCCTGAAAATCCACTGTCCACTACTACTGCCTCTGGAATAACAGGCATCCACAAGTAGCAAAACTACAGAGGAATTACTTAAAAAGTTGTCCCCTTTTCCACACGCTTCCAAAAAGCGTCTGGTGACGCGCTCGCGAAAAACGCAAAGAAGCAAAGTTCTAACATCGTCACAATTCAAAAACAACTGCTAGAGAAAACAAATAAAACTAAAGTGACGGCGAATGAAAATGGGACTGCATATTCCGCTAGCAACAAAAAAATCAAAATCAATCAACAAATGCAAAATCTATCAAGGGACCAGGAAACGGAATGCATCATTTGCGGCGAAACCTTTGAGGAAGACTGGATTCAGTGTCACAAATGTAAGGATTGGGCGCATGAATACTGTGTGGACATAGATCCTTCGCAGGTTTACTACAGAACGGCTTGGTCATCGTTAGCTGTTTACATCTGCGGCTACCCGCCAAAAAAATAATGCTTATTGTAATACTCAATTACTGTCCTACTTAAACTGGAAGCTACTCAATCAAAACTGATGTAAACGTGTTCTTTTTAGTTTTTAATTTAAGAATAAACATTTCATTCAGTTAATTTTCAAATTATGAGGTAGTGCCTGGGGCTGCCCGACCTTCCCCTATTTGATGAACAATTCAATTGAGCGTCTAATATAAAATAAATTTATTCATATTTTTTTCAATTTGCAATATGTTTTCGCAGACTCAAAAATGCTCAAAATCCGATATCGGCATTTGCTCAATTTGTGTACAATTTTTCAAGTTGTTTTCTCACTGTTCTATGCCTCCTTCATTTAACGGATTCTTGTTATAAGCGGATTTAAATCGGTTTCAATCGTCAGGACAACTTTCAGAATAGATTGAGAAAATGTTAGGATAAATCTCAAAATAATGCATTTTAATTACTACTAGGCATCTATGACGAACTATGTGTACCTAGCTGCCTGTATCATATGACAATAAATTTAGTCTTTGACAAACCACCACGTGAGTTTCATTAGTTTATGGGTCCAGTCCCATTTTAACGAAATATCAAGTATTTTTATTGTTCAGAAGTAATAATGTCAACGTCGGGGTACAAAGTAAATGTGCCAAAACTCAAAGGACGCGGAAATTATGACGATTAAGCGTTCGCTACAAGCAATTTTTTGTTGCTTGAGGGTATTGACATTGAAAATGTGCCGGCGACTATCAGTGAAACTGAGATGAAGAAAGCCAAAGCTAAACTCGTAATGACTATTGACCGTTCGTTATATGTGCATACCAAGAGTGAGACTACAGCGGACGGTGTGTGGAATGAATTAAAACAGTTATTTGATGACACGGGATATCAACGAAAAATAAGTTTACTTCGAACATTGATTTCAATACGTTTCGATAACTGTGAGTCCATGACATCTTATGTATCTCAATTGGTCGAGACAGCACATAAATTGACGGGGACAGGTTTCGAAATCACAGACGAGTGGATTGGATCATTACTTTTGGCTGGACTCCCAGATAAGTATTCACCGATGATAATGGCGATAGAACATTCTGTAATCGCCATTAGCGCTGACGTCATAAAAATAAAGTTACTTGATATGTGTTCGGAGGTTGGCACTACCAGTACGGACTCTGCATTTTGGGCAAAACAACAGCAGCCAAAAAGTGGCAACACTAACCGCAAACAAATGTCAACGTCAAATGATATGTCAGCCAGCAGTAAGCAAATAAAATGTTATAATTGCAAGAAAATCGGCTATTACAAAAATAAGTGTCCTGAATTAAAAGTAAATCAGCAATTGAATGTTTTGAGTGCAGCATTTTTCAACGACTGTTATAGCACAGAGGACAAGTACGTCGATTCAGGTGCAAGCGCACACATGACATCAAATCAAAATTGTTTATTCCAACTCCGACCAGTGCACGAAAACAAAGCAATCGTAGTGGCAAATCAAACGACGGTGCCAGTAGTTAGTGTTGGTGAAACACAAATAACGACATGCGTAAACAGTTCTCAGTATGATGTGATTGTGAAGAATGTATTGTACATACTTAATCTCACGGCGAACTTATTAACCGTAAGCCAACTTATAGTTAATGGCAATAGCGTAGTGTTGAAAAAGAATGTCTGTTTGATATACAACCAAGCGAATGAGCTCATTGGTGCAACGAATTTGATAAATGATGCGTACAAGTTAAACACAAAAAAATTCGAGAATTCATTATCGGCGATGTCAACATGGCATAAAAGGCTAGGACATATAAATTGTAAGTCCTTGCAGAAAATAAAAGGTACTGTAGTAGGAGTTTGTTTTGACAAGAAAGCTGACATACAAATATAGAATTGTGATGTGTGCTGTGAGGGAAAACAGACACGTTTCCCTTTCCCATCAGCTAACCATAGAAGTGAAAAACTACTGGATTTAGTACGCTCAGATTTATGCGGGCCAATGGAGACTAAGTCAATTGGTTAGGCAAAGTATTTTCTCCTGTTTGTGGATGATGCCAGCAGAAATTTCAAAGAATTTCGAGGCTTAGGGGAGAATCAAACCAGAAACAAGATAAGAATATTGAGGACCGACAACGGAGGTAAATTCTGTTCGCACAACAAGATGGAGAGTTACTTATAACAAGTTGGTATTGTCCATCAGAAGACCAGTCCTCACACTCCAGAGCAGAATGGGCTCTCAGGTTCAACAGAACTGTAGTTGAGCGGGCAAGATGCTTGTTGTTTGAAGCGAGCCTCGACAAAAATTTTTTGGGCTGAAGCAGTTAATACTGCAGTATATTTAAAGAATAGAACGCCAGCCGCCATTTGCGGTATGATGACACCTTTTGAGAGGTGGACAGGTGAGAAACCAGACCTAAGCCACGTCAGATTTTTGGCAGTAAGGTAATGGTGCATGTTCCCAAAATACAAAGACAAAACTGGGATAAGAAGGCTGACAAATTGATTTTAGTTAGGGTATCCAGATAACGTAAATTAATGCAGATTATATAGCCAAAAAACTAAAAAAATTTCTACGAGCAGAGATGTTTTTATTATGTGGAAAACGGATTCGAACACAGCTTAGATAATAGCAAATAATTGTGAAGAAAATTTAGAGAAGAATGAAAACTTAAAAGATGATAATCAAGGTGCTCAGAAGTTATCAGAAAACCCATTATTTCATCAAAGAACCAAACACATAGATGTGCGCCATCATTTTGTTAGAGAAGCGGTAGCTAACAACCTCAGTAAGATAATTTACGTGCCAGCATCTGAAATGCCGTAGACTTGCTGACGAAGGGATTAAGTAGCGTAAAACATAACGATTTTATACAGAGGTTAGGTTATCAAGGCATTGTTTAAAGGATTACTATATATTTGATGAGTTGCTTCTATTAGTTCTGATAAGATACATATGTACCAAAGTTTAGATTATTTTGATAGGTGGAGTTGTTACGATTAATGTCAAAATAATGCATTTAAATACTACTAGCGGCATCTATGACGAACTATGTGTACCTACTTACCTGTATCATATGACAATAAATTTAGCCTTTGACAAACCACCACGCGAGTTTCATTAGAAACGATTTGATTATTTAGTTTCCACTAAACTTTCGATACGATTGCATCAATTTAAAGAATAAGAAATTTGTGTAGAGCTGAAGTCTCAGACATTATTATCGATTCTAAGTTCCATGCCTGCAATGCATTTTACTTGAAACATAACCGAAAATTCTTACGATCCAAAAATGCGCAATCACATTTTCTTATCAATTGAAATCTGAATGCATAAATCTCATTTACTTTTGCTTCCCCAAGATCTTCTCAATATACTCCAATACAAAACTGCTTTAAGTGCTGCAAACAACCGAAATGATACAAGAAAAGAATTTATTCAGGTATGGAACGTGTGCAGAGATTTTTCTGTGTCACAGGATCTCCGCATTGTTGCTTGTCTTCTCGTTCTTGTTCTTATTCTCATTTTGTCACCATCAATTTTCATAGGCTGCTGAATATTTCCATACTGCTGTTGTTGCTCTGACGTTCGTTATTGTTTTTCGCCATCATCCCTCTCACCTGTACATTATCCTTTCCTCGCGGACAAGAAGAGCAGCACAGCTTGCCTTCAATCTGTTGGCGAACGAAATTGGAAAAATCAGCAAAAAGTCGCATTGAAATCTAAGAACGCGATTGAAGTGGTGCTGAGCCTTCTTAATTCGGAACAGTATGAAAAGCGCAAGAATTCTTCTTATTTAAATGCTTTCCACCTTCACCACTGCCTCAGCTTGCAGTGGATTGAATTGGACGGAATGGCATAGTTTCTTGCTCCTTGACGATTTGTATTTTTTCGTTGTTTAGCGCTACCATTGTTGGTTTTGTTTTTGTTTCAGCTGCTTCGTCCTTTCCTTTTTCTTTTGGAAAACAATCTCTTTGTCTATATGGGATTGTAGTGTCTTCGATGAGTATGGCACTCACCGGTCGCTGTTGTTGTCGTTCGTTGCTTCCACTCGTTGATGGCATCGTCCTCGATGGTACTTTGCCGATTCACGTTGTCTTACTTTTTTCCTGATAATGCTCCAAGCATATTCATGGCCTTCGTTTGTGTCCTATTCAACTGTCAGTCAAATTGAAACTCTTGGGCACAAGTCAACGATGGAACGACGACGAAGAAAAGAAAAGGCACATACTTTCTTTTCGCCTTCTGAAGAATTCACTGGTGGAATATGTGAGTGGAGAGTGGTGCTGAAACTTTTCGTGGTCATGAAGCGTTAAGGATACCCTATAATTTTTAGATTTTCACAGAAACCTTGGAAATCATTTCTCAAAAATGGGCGCGAGCTCGAAAATTATTTACTTTATCATTTTTTCGTAAACCATTTATTTCATAGTCACGTTCCCTTGATAGAGTAAATGTTAAAAATATATTGTGTAAATGGAGAAGATTAGTTAGGTATAGGGTTGCAAAGGCATTTTATATTTTCCGAATAGCTCGCAGATCTCAGGTTACCAAACCAAATTCTTATTACCAAATCAACCATCCATAGTCGATATTGCAGCAATCATTCCGCCAACCCAGAGGACTTTCGTTTTATTTTCTTCTGGTTGGTCTGAATTGTTCCAACTGATGTGCCTATGATGTTGCAAAAGTGAATGCTGCCAGATAAAACTACTGCTGGTGCTTGCTGGTTGCATATTCCTTCGGCGCGCGTTGCCCATGTATCAGCGACGTGACACTACCACCAGGAACAACAGCAACAACAGCTAACTGAGGACTCCCTAGCGCTAAGCTGTCATTCGTCTCGTTCGGATTCAACAAGAAGGAACCGTAAACGAAAGGAAACCCTTCCCGTACTGAATTCAATCCGAAAGAGGTGGAACGACAACGCATGATGGGGCATAGAGCCTTTTTCCTTTCTGTAGATTTTTGTAACGAGTATTCATCTCTTCTCCGTGTTCCAATATTATTATATTGTCGTTAAGCAGAAGTTGTCTTCCTATCGTTGTTTTTACTTGATTTGACTGGATGTCGTGTTTTACTTTTTTATTCCGCTGGAGCTGTTTAGCAGGAGGATCCATGAGTTTTGAATCGATTCTTCTTTTAGTTCCGTCGTTTTTTATTTTTATTTCCATTGATATTTGTTGTTCCTCGTTTGAGTTTTTGTGCAGATTTCATACCATTTACGGCTATAAATTTTATTGGCCCAAGTCTCTAAGGTATTTTAAATGGACACACGAAGGTGACGAAGAAGATACATGACAGCTTTCACGGGACCAGAACAGCGAGATGGGGAAAAGAACACGATTCATCGCATTGTATGATTGCATTGTTTTAAAATACCATTAGGATGGAAATTTTATTGGTGGATGCACTATGGATTGTAAATAGTTTCCATTTTATTGAATTCGTTGATTTAGGAGTTAAACTACAATAGAAAAATCATTGCTAAATATCAAAATTAATAATGAAACTTTTGTAGAAAAAATATCCAAAGTTTTATTAATTTAAAAAAATGTTCAATAGATTTATATAGCATTAAAGTCGTATGGCTTTAAGCAAACTGAACAAGTTTTATTTTTTAAGATTAGCCTCTATAAGATCAGTACCTAGAAAGTTGATAGAAACCCCCCCCCCACCCCCATCAACAAAACTTTCTTTAAATTGATAGCATTTGGCACTACATTCTCTTCCAGACCTAGACCTTGACGAGGCTTTTAAGGTAGGAACACACAGTCCATGCCTGGCTACCTATATGAACTAGAAAATATTATCCTCATTAAGAGCTGCCACAGTCCATCAACGTCAGGACCGCTAGACCACATGATCCCCAAGATGGAATTTGGGTCCTTCATATGAAATTGAGGACACACCCAATATGCAAGCTAAATCTTTGACTCAATTTTTATCGTCGTTCCGTGTGGACGTGTTTTTCATTCAATCCGTTAAAATCGTACTCACGTTATCAAGACCTTATTAAGTATTTAGCCATTACATGTATACAAGGTGTTTTTAAACCACAGCGCGCGTTTTGTTTTTATTCATGACCTACTTACTAAAGTACTTTAAGTGTCTTACTCATGAACTAGTTACTAAAGTGCTGTATTTAATTCTTTGAAATTAATAATCACCTCAGTGCGTGAACTTTTATAAAAACGTAGAACTCATATAAAACGATTTGCATTTTTATTTGCGGAAAGTAATTTTTTGTTTTGGAATAAGCCCACAATGTGCTTAGCTCGTTCTTCTCTTGACTTACTAACTAAATTGCTGTAAGTGGATTTTATTCACTGACATTAAAAATAACCTCAGTGCGCGAACTAATATAAAAACGATTTGCAGATCCCATATAAAAATGACTTGCATTCTTATTTGATGAACGGAAATTTTTGCTAAGTTCACAATCTGTTTATTTCGTTCTTATTCACGACCTTCCTACTAAGCCGCTTTAAATGTGTTTTTATCCACTGATATTAAAATAGCCTCTTTGCGCGTACTCATATTATAACGATTTGTTGAACTGATAAAAACGATTTAAAACGGTTGTATTACAATGAGTATAAAATGCAGCCACCCGAATTGCATCGCATTCGACAATTCTTTCAAATTTATCACCTGCAGGGCCTTCTGTAATAGAAAGCTTCACGGAACATGCATGGATGCGCCTAGAGATTGGTACCATCCGTACATGGACAATCACTTCATATGCTCGGACTGCCAAGGGTTCGATGTTACCCTACAATATATGTTCGACAGACTGATAGGCTACATTGATAAAGTCAACGATGAAAAAGACCGCCTAATTTTACGACAGCAAACGCAGTCTCGAGCTGCTGACGACAGTTTTATAGAAATGGCTTCCGGTTTCGACGAATTATCTGCCAGAATTACGGAGAGCAACAAAAAAGTGTGTAGATCGCTCGATTTGGTTGGTTCACAGCTTGCTTCAATCAAAGAGCCATTCTCGTGCTATTCTCCGAAGGAAAGTGATTGCTACAAAGATTCTTCGTCTCTACAAAATATAGTTGAGAAAGTGCTAGAAAAACATCATAATAGCCTCGAAAAAATGACTTCATAACTAATCAAACCTAAAGACTAAGAAGATTTGTCTCAGCTGCTATCGAAACTAAATAATGTCAAAAAGATGGGCAGCAATCTCCTACAAGATCAACAAAATAGTCTCACTAGGCCAACGATCTCTCCACATTGGTTACACACTACAGTAACACAACGCCCTCTACGCCACGTAATCCACGACACATCTACAAATTTGGCACCTTCTGGTCCGATGAAGAGTGGGATAGCAGAATACAGAAACTTTCAGACTCAAACCAGCAAGCTGAATACAACATCTTTTTTGTTAAGGGTTCAAGAAAATTCAACAACGCAATCTCAGTTCAGAAGTTGTTAGTAGATGTCCTTCTTATCGATGGATGCAACATTGCGGAGCTTCCTTTCCGGCATCAGCGACGACGTCAGTTTAAGGTATCTCTTTCCACAAGATACGCCTGGCTATTTAAGAACTTCATGAAGAAAAATGGTGCCTGTTCTTGGAATGGCTTGCTTTTCGAACAATGGAACGAATACACTACTGGCCCAGATCCAAAGATATTGGTAATATAAGTAACCATAAGCATAATTGGAAAATCTTAGATAGTAACTACAACCCATCAATCAATAATCACATCAATCCCTGCTCTGAAACCACTTCTCCCTCTCCTAAACAATCGAATGTGTAATGGTTTTGCAAATACCCTTGTTAGACACGGGTGCCGATTGTCTGGCACAAGTGTCAGCGAGCTTTTAAAAAACACCGAGCTCAGCTAACTAGCTTCACTTACCGACCGCGTACGCGTGCTTGACGACTAGCATTTGCGGCATCATATGAGGCGGCTTCTTGTCGAGCCACGAAGCTACACTACAAAATATTTATCACGCGTACTCTACTCTACGAGACGTACCGATCAGTTTTTATTATCTTTAGAAATGTTCTTTTATGTGTCAATGAAGCTACTCTGCAGTGATTTAAAATTTTTTTTTTTGCCTCGTTAAAGTTAGCGGACACGGAGGCTTGAGACAAACGCAAGCATCACACAAAAAGCAATTGTTATTTTCTCCGAACAAAGTCGTGGCATTACAAGGGGAATGTCAAACGTAAAGATGTTAAAGTGGCTGAAGTGAACCACTCATCCCTCCCTAAAGGATGGAAACTTGGCAGATGTAATTTACTTTACACTAGTAAAACAACATTTCGCTCTTCATTACTGAAGAAACAATTGTTTCCGCAGTGAAGAGATGGTTGTTATTATTTTAGGCTCCTCTCCTTGAATACAAGTCCCTGTCTTCTACGAAAATATGCTAATAAAAACCGCTAACCAATCATAAAAATAAACCGGGTGTCGGTCAGGACTAATTGATGATGCGAATTTTATCACTGAAGGTAATCAGGTTGGCTCGCAACAAAAACTGACGCAATTCCAAGCAGTGTATTTAACCTCAGGCACCATCAGTTTGTTCAAAATTAGAACTGTCCCACTTCAAACTGTATAAAAATGTGCAAACCTTTTTTTTGGCAACATTAAGGGACGTACTTCTCTATAACATAATCGGCATGTTCAGGCAGCAGAGCCACCACGAACGAAGAATTCCAGAAGATGCTATAGACCTTACTATACAGAAGACAAGACAAACAACACCAAAAGAAAGTTCATCGGCGACTCTATCTTTACTTTACGGAACCCTCCAAAGCACGCTACGTTAGTATCAAATGGTGAGGGAAACAATAAAAATTGAATCGGTTCATCACCCGACAGCAAAATTGAAAATGTGAGAGCTCGAAGGAGAGTGTTGTTTTCCCCTACGGGCCCCCCGTTGGGCGCCATTGTAATGGTTTTGCAAATATCCGTGTAGGGCACGGGTGCCGATTGTCTGGCACAAGTGTCAGCGAGCTATAAAAAACACCGAGCTCAGCTAACTAGCTTCACTTAACGACCGGGTACGCGTGCTTGATGACTAGCATTTGCGGGGTCATATGACGCGGGTTCTTGTCAAGCCACAAACCTATACTACAAAACATTTATCACGCGTACTCTACTCTACGAGACGTACCGATCGGTTTTTATTATCTTTAGAAATGTTCTCTTATGTGTCAATTAAGCTACTCTGCATTGATTTAATTTTTTTTTGTCTCGTTAAAGTTAGCGGACACGGAGGCTTGAGACAAATGCAAACATTATACAAAAAGCAACCGTTACTTTCTCCGAAAAAGGTCGTTGCATCACAAGGGGAATATCAAGCCCTCAAGAAGTGGCTGAAGTGAACCACTCATCTCTCCCTAAAGGATGGAAACTTGACGGATGTAGTTTACTTTACACTAGTAAAACAACAAACTAAACAGTTTTGACGGGGTGACCACCTTATCTCTTCAAGAGCAGCCACTCCGGATCCCCACGGGGCTGCTCGACTGCTTATGTTTATTACAAATATTAATCGCACTTCTTCGGCTGACTCAACATTGCACTCCGTTTGTGTATCTGCTGGCAAATCAGAAACAGCTTCAGATTCTGTGGCATCTTGTGCACAAGAGTTGGATGCTGGTCCCTGCTTGGTACCTAAATCCACTGATCAGGGTAGATAAAGGAATTTTATCCATGGAGAGGACTTCATTCCTGTTTCGTCTGGGTCTATTACTCAACCGATATCAACTGCCTCAAACAACTTAACCCAGCCATTCTTAGATCCTCTTCTGCCTCTTTCAGTCAAGGACACTATGGTGTCAGGAGCTGACCTGGAAAAAAGATACCTTATGTCTCGACTCAGAGATAACAAAATCTACGAATCCGTTCGCTTATACCTTCTTATATGTACATGGCCCCAGACACAACGTGCATAGACGGTAAAACAAAAACCACCCTGAAAATTTTAATTCAAAGGGAAGGTCTTTCAATCGATCTTGAGGCTCTTAGGCTCGTATATTTCTCATTCCATGAAGATTATTTTATCACAACTGTGGAGGTATGCGCAGTAAATTAAATAAGTTTTTTTCTTGACGCAAAATAGTGCCATTTTAATGCTATCGCCCATTCTGAAACATGGTTGACGGATTCTCACATGAATGAAGAAATTCTGGATAGTTGCTGGAGGATTTACAGAGATGACAGAGATCCGATTAGCACTGGCCAGTCGTGAGGAGGTAGTGTATTGATTGCCACACAAATTTCTTCATAAGCGAGCCAGTTAACTGCACGCTGCATAATTTATTCCAGCATAAAGTTGTCAAAATAAAAATGCAAAAATCTAATTTGTTTATTGGCGTGTTTTATGTCCCCCCCTAAATCGAACCATACTGTCTACGACAATGTCTGTAAAATTATAAGTGATATCACTGCAATGCCAAATGAAGACGATAAAATTATCATTACTGGTGATTTTAATAGACCTTATATACCAAAAATCAAGGAAAAAGATAAGATTTCAGAACCATGGCTGGGGAGGGGTCTAAAACATTTACGTAAACAGAGAAACAAACTATACGGGTTCCTCAGAAAGGATAAATATGCAAGCGATGAGGCTCAGAGAAAGTATAATGAGCTTGCACTTGAATTCTAAATTAAATCGCAAGAGGCCTATCAAACTTACGTTAACGTCATAGCAGAGAAAACTATTTCCCATCCCAAAAAATTCTTCGACTTTGTTAACGTTATCCTTCTTTAATGTCATACGATGACTCTGTCTCATCCTGTACCGAGCAGATCTGTGAATTCTTTGCTGATCATTTTCAGCATGTTTACTCTAATTCAGTCACTTTGCCTTATTTAGAGTCATTGGAAATATTCACAAAGATCTTAATTGGAATCATTACCATTTCTGAAGATGAAATTCTTCTGGCTATTGAAGATCTTGATCCACTTAAAGGACCTGGCCTTGACCTTATTCCTCCTTGTTTTCTGTATCTCTGTAAAGGTGAATTGGTTAGACCTCTCTTCCATATTTTTAATAAATCATTAGCATCTGGTATATTCCCCAAACTTTGGAAACCATCATTTATAACATCAATTCACAAAAAAGGCGATAAACGGCACTTGGAGAAGCATAGGGGTATTGCTATCTTTCTACTATGCCAAAACTGTTCGAAAAAATTATCTGCAGTAAAATTTTCCCCATTATCGAACCGTATATGAATGAACAGCAACATGGCTTCCGTTAAAATAGGTCTACCACCACTATTCGAATTACCTTGACGTCGGATATTCTTTGTAGTATGGAGCAAGGCTACCAGATAGATGCTTTATACACAGATTTCAGTAAAGCGTTCGATCGAGTGAACCATGAAATATTAGCGAATAAACTTGGCATTTTTGGCATCTACGGTTTGCTGCTCAACTGGATTCTGTCATATTTGAAAGACTGCGCACAATGCGTTAAGGTTCAAGGTCGGTTGTCTCACGAGTTCAGTGTCACCTCTGGAGTGCCTCAAGGCAGTCATCTTGCTCCACCCCTCTTTAATATTTTCTTCGCTGACCTTTCTACAGTACTGTCTGATATTCCACACCTGTTTTACGCCGCCGACTTCAAACTTTATCACTGCATACAATTCTTATCCGATGCATCTTTTCTCCAATACAAATTAGTTCCTCTCCTTCAGTGGTGCGATAGAAACCAGCTTGCTCTCAATATAGAAAAATGCAGATAATAACTTTTGCAAGAAAAAAGAATGTCATCTTACATGCTGATGACATTAATAACACACAACTAAGAGGAGTCGAGAGAGTTGTGGACCTTGGCGTAATCTTAGACACGAAACCCCGCTTTAACCTCAATTATGATGAAATCCTGAGCAAAGCTTACAAAATGCTAGGTTTAATCAAAGGTAGTATACCTCACTTGTCCGTCCACTTCTTGAATACGGCTGCAGTCTGGAACCCCATATTCAACATTCATAGCCGTAGATTAGAGTCAGTGCAAAAACAGTTTTTACTCTTCGCGCTTAGACGACTAACGCAACGATCAAAGGACTATTCTTTTGGAAATTGGAACGTTAGAATCGACCAGATGCACTGCGACAACTTTTGGATGAAATAAACAAATATAACATCAACATCCTTGAAGTGCAAGAAACCAGAAGGCACGCTGAATACATATTTGACATGCAACCGCACACTGTACTTAAAAGCGGAAAACTGTAAGGAAGCCAAAAGTTTGGAGTAGCTTTCATTGTTGATAGCACATTTAAACAAGTTATCACTTACTTCAAGCCCGTTAACGAAAGGTTCTGTGCGATTCGTATCAAGACCAAATTTTCTTAACGTCTGGCTAGTCAACTGTCATGCTCCTACTGAAGACAAGGAAGAGGCAATCAAGGACGGATTCTACAGCACCCTGGAACGCACTGTCGATGCATCGCCATCAAACGACATTAAAATTGTTTTGAGTGACTTCAATGCACAAATTGGCCGAGAAACAGCACAAAAAGGAACAACTGGAGGACACACAGGTACCAGCAACAACGGACAATGGCTGATAGACTTCGTCACCAGTAGACCTTTCGCAGTAAGCGCCACATGCTTTCCACATCGAGGCAACTAGATCGACCATGTTTTCATACAAACACCAGTTGCCACCAGGATTCTCGACACGCGCTCGTTCCGCGGCACTGTCTGTGATTCGTACCACTACCTTATAAGGTTCAAGTTTCGAGCATAAGTTAGTTCAAGGTACCATATACACAAGCTAAAGGATAACTCAGTAACGTCCACATACATGTCAGCGCTGGATAACCGCATCAACATATCTCAAAGGCAGGAGAAAGTAATGATGACATCAAAACCATGTGGAAGACAGTAAGGCATAAGGCAAAGAAGAGTAGGAACGACTGGTACGACGAAGAGTGAAAGGAAGCGACTGGAAAAAGGATCCAGGCGTACAAAGAATACATCCAGCGACCAACTCGGTCCAAAGAAGAACAATATAAAAGCCTTCGACGTCAAGCTAAAAAAAATGTGCCAAAGAAAGAAACGACTGACAATAAACGAAAACATGACCGTACATGAAGTCATATCAGCGTATGCCTCTACTAAATAACACAAACAAATCGCTGCAAAAGTGTACAAGGAGTAATCATAGGCGAACTAGTCAATATTAAAAATAGATGGCTGCCATATTCCTAGAAGCTATTCAAAGTTTCTCTAACAACGACTAAAGCTGTGAATATTCCAGAAGTAGAAAAAGAGGTCCCAGCCCCGTCACCAACCAGTGATGAAGTACAGGCAGCAGTACTGAACCTCAGAAAAAATAAGACTCCTAGAATAGCTGCAATACTAGCAGAACTGCTCCAGAGCGGAGATCCCCATTTAAATAACCTTCTGTATCGAATAATATGCAGAATATGGTCAGAAGTGCAGTTTCCAGACGACTCACGAAAAAGTATAGTTCGTCCCGTACACAAAAAGAAAGACTAATTAAGGTGTAGAAGTCAAAGAGGCATTGCTTTACTGTGCACGTCTTATAAAGTGATCTCCAAAATCATAGAAAAAAAATTAAAGCCGAACTATGAAAATATTATAAGAGAGTATCAGGGAGGCTTTCGAAGTGGACAGTCTACAATAAACCAAATATTCTCAGTAAACCAGATGTTTGAAAAGTGCTGGGAATATAACATTGATGCGCACCAACTCTTTTTAGACTTCAACCAAGCATACGAAAGTGTCGACAGAAATGGGCTGACAAAATAATCCGTGACTTTTGCGTCCCAAAAAAACTACTCAGCATGGTCAAAGTCACGATGCTAAGCACTGAGTCTCAAGTTAAGATAAAATTGTGAACTAACCAAAAGCTTTATAACCTTATCATGCTTAAAACAAGGGGGATGGACTTGCCCTAATGCTCTTTCATATTGCGCTGGAACACTTCATCAGGAAGACATCAGCTGAAACCTCGGGTGCACTAATGTTCAAGCCAATAGTATGGCATGTTCAATCTTAGATGCCAAAAGAGCATTTCTGAGCCTTAAATCTGAAACAAACGGAATTAGCCTACGAGTAAATGAAACTAAGACTAAATTCAAGCCTCAAACGAGGAAGAAAACATCAGTTCGACAGAACCTGACGGTAGGCGACTATAATCATGAACTTCAGGTACCAGTTCTAAGTGTGTCTCAATTTGGGCAAGTTTATGGAATCCACCACATATCCTGTTTCCATTTCTATCGGCAGTCGTACTATCAATTTCGATACCAGTCTTATTGAGAAGATTTATCTCATCACTATCGACTCCGAAATTCGATAACTTCACTTGAGACTTCTTGCGGAATAAACTATTCATTTTCGTTAAAACGCCATCTGGGTCTTATCTCAGATTTTTTGCCCATAGATTGCTGACCTCCCTCCTTAAGTATGAACGGATTAAGTTCCGGACATTCTTCAGGTGTGATTTCAACAAAGCTAATGAGGGATGGCTGTAGTACAAAAATCGCCGATAAGTCGAGAATGCCGACCCATATAGATTTGACTTGTATTCAATTTGGCTTTCTATTATCCACAATATAGATTGCACCTGTATTCAATCTGGTTTTATGTTATCCACGAGTTCAGGAATACACCTTTGGGATTATTATTGGCGTTCAGCCATGATGTATGCCTCGTGTTCAGGACACTAACAAGAATATAATAACTACGCAGCTTGTTCAGTTACAGTATTTCAAACAAGGAATTGGGCTCCTCCTTGAACTTTAGAACATTTCGACAAGTTGTATAGGCAGAAATAACGAAGACGTTATCCCAACCTAGCAGAGAAATTTTGATAGAGGACACTTCAAGAGATTCAAAGCTTTTGAATTTGACTTATTCAATATTTTGGAAACAATAGGATCTTCTAACCAATATGCCGGTGCCACCACCTCCATCATCGTTTACCCTATCATCTCTTACGAATTCGAAATCCTTGAATTTCATGGAGTGCCATGAACTGAGGTGAGTTTCAGTGAGAAGCATTATGCCAGGCTTTTGCTTGACAAGGATTTCCAAGAGACAGTCACGTTGATGTAGACTCGCAATGGAGTCGAATTTGATCGAAATGAGGTCAGATCCATGGGAGTATGACTGCGTGACAAGTTATTGCGAGGCGTTTGAAAGCCCTAAACGCTGAAAAACAAAGTTAATTTTCGAATCCTGTTTATCGATTTTCTCCGATAAGGAATTTAGTTGCTAGGAAATTTTAAGAAGCAGCTCATTATTGCCACTTGCATTCTTCACGTTATTTACATTGTTGTCTGCAAGCCCTCTAGCAGCAAGTGTAAATGGTACCCCGGGCTTGACGAAGTTGGTAGGTGTCACACTGCGGTGTACTGGACTTTGTTTTGGAGTAAATTTTACCTTTGCATCTTGATACCGGGGACATCACCGATATGGTGCTGGACGACCAGACACGGCAGTTCACACAACATAGTTTTTCTTTTGGCTCTGTCTGAGCCAATTTACACTCGCCGGGTGCATGGACATGTTTGCGCTTTATACATCTATATTTCATGGCACAATTGGCACCCGAATGACCGCATCCTTGGCACCTATAGCACTGGTTGGAGCTTGCTCCTCTGGAGGCGTTTCCACCTTACCACTCGAAAGTTCAAGTACCTTATTTTTTGAAGGGCACTTGTACTGCTTTTGTTCAAAATCTGGACTTGATAAAAAGGCTAATGTTTACGTTCGATAATCGGTTTCATTGTCGCAAAGTCTTTGCTGCAATAAATTCTATTTCTGGTGCAACTTCTTGAAGCACCTGAAGGAGAATGACTGTGTCCACTCCGCAGTCTAAATCCTTCAACAAAAAGGTCTGATTTTTCTCGCTCTTGAGGGTGTGCGTAAGGTGCGTAACATTTCCACAAATCAACCCACTTTTTGCTATCTGAAAGGCAACCAGTGACTGAGTATTAATCTTCAGTTTGTCGGCATTCACTCTTTGAATCTCAAAATCATTTGATTTATTTTCAGCTGCCAAATGCCGAACCATATATATCCTAGTTTGCCCAAATACGTTGCTTGGTGCGACTTTTTTCTTTTTGAATAATATTTGTTTTTTTTTTGTGTTTGGGAGGTGAATTTCCATTTACGCACAAAATATGGAACTTCCATGCTCGCAAGAAGGCGACTGGACTATCCACTAAACACCTCCCCTGTCAACCTGAGAGCCTAGCCTGGAACCGTTTGACACATTACTTCGGGCCAGGTCTCGTTTTGTTAAGCCGTGAGGCGCCTTCAAGCAGTGGATCCCTTTCCTAGCGGGAGGGGAGGAGGAAGTGCCAGATAAGCAACCTTCCAGCCCCAACGCCCCCAGCTGCTGTGAATCCCTTTTATCTTTTAAGACTGCCCGAGCATAATATGTGACCCGGTACCATTTGTCAACCAATTCGAGCATCACCGCATTTATATTATCCGGGATGAGCTCTACCTTCTCTCTGTACAGATCCTTTCGCAGCCTGACCCCTTTTGTGCACACAAAAAATGTGTCGCAGGCATTGTCCTCCTCTCCTGGGCAAAACCGACGATCGGGGGACCGTAACTTACCACTTTTGTGCAGGTAAGACTGAAAACACCCATGCTCGCTCAAAAGCTGGGTCAGAAAGAAGTCAGTCTCACCATGCCTTTGATTTAGCTACGGTCTTACATCCGGGATAAGGCGCGTAGTCCACCTTCCCTTCATGCAATTCACCCAAGACTGCTGCCAATCGTTGAGCGAGCGCTGTCTAAGCTCGTGGACAACCATCTCCCTCGTATCCTCGATTCGGCGCAGGTAAATTTCGCGGCGCTCTCTATCAAAGGGAGACTGTCAGAGACTGTCGGATACGAAGATGCAATCCTCAGTGATCCTCTTCTCCGTACCTGTGCCAAGTGTTTTCGGTATACATCCCAACTGAGAACTTCGTCCCATATTCCTGCTCCGTACAGTAGCACTGAGCCTACATCACTCATCAAGAGGCCTCTTCTTGATGGGCTAAGTCCCCCTATTCTGGCCATAAGTCGACTCAGAGCCGATATTCCTGAAGCAGCCTTCTCAGCCGTTGCCTTGCTTTACTCAGAGAAACTCATCTTCGAGTCGATCAGTAGCCCCAGGTACTTCACCGATGGCTTTGATTCGATTTGTATATCTCCAATACTGATCATCCTCACTCTAGGGATTCTCTTTTTTGTCAAGATGACCACTTCAGCTTTTTCTAGTGCTAAACTGAGCCCGCGAGCAGTCATCCAGTCCCTCACTCGGCACATTAGCATACCTAGCCTAAGTTAAGCTAGTTCAACGGCGCATCCAGTGACCAGAGCCGCAAGATCATCCGCGTAGCCGACCAAGCGCGACTCACCTGGTGTCTCGAGACGCAGTAGCCCGTCGTAAGACACGTTCTACAGGTTCAGACCAAGGATAGATCCCTGGGTAAAACCCGATGCAATTTCCATCCTATGTTAGCCTTGTGTCATGTTGTAGAGCAGGCTTCTGTCCTTGAAGTAGTTCCTCAAGAGCCGCATTAGATATTCTGGAACTTAAAAAGGGTTTTCCAGCGTATCCAAAATATCCACTCAAGGTATTCCTGACGTCGAGTGTCAGCAACAGGACGATCCATCGCTTGGTGCGACTATATACCTCTGCCTTATGGACCGCGTTCGTCACCTCTGCAATTGCACCAATGGTAGAACGTCCTGCTCTTAAGCCGTAATGCCGAGGAGAAAGGTCCCCAGCAGCACGAATCGCGTCAGTGAGTCTTCTCTTGATGAGTTTCTCTAGCACTTTCCCAGCCGTGTCTAGCATGCATAACGGGCGGTATGCAGACGGCGATTTGGGATTTCCCTTCCCCTTGCTGATCAGCACGGGCCTCGCCACCTTCCATCGTACCGGAAAAACCTCGTCCCGTAGGCATGCGTTGAATGTTCTGAGCAGCAAGTCAGGCCAATGGTGATAGACAAGCAACAACACCTCAACTGGAACACCATCTGGACCTGGAGCCTTCCTCGCTTTCAACGAAAGGACTGCCTCTTCCAGTTCCGGTTGGGTAAAGAGAGGACACTCGGCTGCTGTTCCAACATGGACAGCGTCAGCATGGACGGGATGGGCGGGAAAGAGTCCCGCACTATCTCGTCCATCTTTTCCACATCATGTATGCAAGGTTTCCGTAGGGCACCACGCTTCCGCATAACTAGCTTTTAGCAAACGCCCCACAGATCCCTGTTCACATTGTCCACTAGATCGTGCCAGCAGCGAACTTTGCTGTTGTTGATCAATCCGCGAAGGCATTTCCTTGCCGACTTATATGCTGCTGCGCGGTTGCTTGCCTCGTCACGGTTCTGTGCCCGTTAGGCCACACGTCGAAGCTTGTGAGACTCCTTTCGTTTTTCAGCGATTTCAGTTGACCACCAGTACACAGGGGGCTTTCCGTCCCGGGGTTTTTGACGGGGCATAGAAGCATTGCAAGCAGACGTGATGATGCTTATAGTTAAGTTCACCACGTCTTGACTTGCCAGTTCTTCCGTCTCCTCCGGATCGCCCTGCAGCAGTGCACCTGCTGTGAGAACCTCGACGAACCTCTCAGCGTCCATCCTTTCAATGTTCCGCCCAATTGTAGAAAGCCAAGAGCATGGACGTCGGGAGACAACACCGCTTATCTCAGGCAGAATGCACTGATGATCACTGGCTGAGTAGTCCTCTTATACTCTCCAGGTGTGTATCCTCCGTACTAAAGAATCCGAGGCGAATGTCACATCCGGTATGGTTCCTTCACAGCCAATAAGGCGGAAAGTCGACGGATTTCCGGTGTTTAGTACGACGAGCATCGTCCTGGCCGCCATTTCTAGGATTCGTTTTCCCCGCGGATCTGTTTGAGGCATGCGCCATTCGATTGCTTTCGCGTTGAAGTCCTCCCCAACGAGCACGTTTCCCTCTGCGCTTGAGACAGCGCCCTCCAAAACATTAAGCTTGGCTTGGTAAGATGATATCGATCACTAAAGAAGGTGGTCCCTGAACACGGAACCCACACAAAACCATCCCCACGTCCACAGCTCTCCGCCTGGAAAGCACTTTTTCGAACCCGGATGGCGGTAATACTAGTTTTATCAGGATACCATGATGCTGAACTTTTATCATGGTGTTGCTCACTCAGCAGCAAAAAGTTGGCTTTCATGTCCCTCGCAAACTGCTCAAGCAGATTTGATTAATATTAACAGCTCTTCTAGTGACCAGGTCCTAAGTCTGGGTTCCTTATTTTCTCTCTCATACTACTCCGCGCTGCCATTAGCTTTGATTGGTTGCTCAATTTCAACTACTGATAAAATTTACGGTTTGCCTTTTTCTTAATTGTTACCCAATCTTCACTTTAATTTCTTTCTGCCCGTCATTGTTGCCGATGGACACGATCGTTCTATTTGATGGGTGAAGCCATCGAGCACCTCTATTCGTTGCTTTTGCAGCGAGATTAGGGGGAATGTTCATAAGCCGGGACTTCTCTTGAATGCCTTTCCGCTTTTTCAGACTTCTTCAGAAAAGAAGCTTCAGGTATTGGATAATTGTTCGAATAAATCGACGTTGATGATTTTCAATTAAAAAATTAGTTTCAACTGACTCTTGGAAAAAATTATTTATTTTTTAAAATTATTGACAGGAGCGATTAAAAACACGTCTGTTTGCAACGAATGTTAGGCGTAGAATCTCTATTTAGCTCCTCATTCATCCTGTCATGGCTGTTCGATCCTGGAACCCCTGGTTGCTTGGCTACTTTAGCGATGAATTCGCAAAACAATTTCATCGACTCTTGGCCCTCTCATAACTCGATCATGTCATTTTTTATTGTTTTGAAATAGATTTTCTGTACGCTAACAACCTTGAATATTCTAAAAAGACTCCCCGGGTATCTTCCTTCTACTTCTCTTCCAACCATGAAGGAAGTAATTGACGTTAGGATGTGCTTGTATTGTCACTGTTATTTTTAGAATCAAAAAAAAGGCTGCACTCACTGCTTTGCAAATAAGTTTCTTTATTTTTTATCTAGATTGTCCGAAGTTAGTGGTTATAGTGATCCCAAATTATAGGCAAGAAACTATCATCGCAATTTCGTATCCCCCGTAACATTTTCTCGGCAGTTTTCACAACGTTTTTAAAGACGTCGAAATGCCAAAAAATTGCATGACGTTTATTCAATTTTTTTTTTTTCAATGTAATATTCAAGAAGATTTTTCATATTTGACATCAATACTTCCAAAAAGCAGGCTTTAAATTTTTTAAACAGTTATTACGCTTTCCTTTTGGACGTCAAAGCTTCACAAAAAAGTTTTTCAACAAACGTTCACAAATTTAGATTCCAACCATTTTAACAAAACTTTATAACTGTCTAATTATAAAGTTTGTCGGCACAAATGTCAATAACTCATTTATATTTTTAATTAAGAATTCCTGAAAAAAATTTTCATAGATACATGCCACATATTATCAACCAAAAAAAATCTGATATATTATACAGACATAGTATTCAAAAGCCTAAAGTCAAAAAGAAAAATAATTTTTCCCTTAAATCAACACGAATTTATATCTTGATGAAATCATAGATTCATTTGAAATAAATCAGATAAATAGTCATGAGAAAAGATCACCAATTTCCAAATTTGCTTTGTTATTTTTTAAGATGAACAACACAATCTTCGTAGGTAATGGCTAAGATACATTTCTATCTATCTTCATAATTTCATGTGGAGATTCCAAATCTCATTCAAGTGAAGAGGCAGGAGATTGTGAAGGAATCAAGCGGATTGGTCTCAATGTTAGTCCAGCTGCCCAATAAATCAACGGATTCAATCGAACATATTTCAGATAATCGATAAATCATTTCGCGCTTCTCCAAATCATCGGCACCGATCTTCTTACTTCATTATAACATTTTAGATACAGTGAATAGTAGAATTATTATGCTTACTATTAAATTTTTATTTTATATTTATTTATTTTTTGTTGAATTAAAATTGCTAAATATTAAATAAATTTCGGTTGTGCTACCGACAGTTTCATTCATAAGATTCTGATTTAAAAGTGTGTAAATATTAAAACATTTAAGGATAGCTTTGAATAAAAATTTACTTCCATTACTGTGATGTATCTTCAACCTTAAGACAAGATAAAAATATGGAACTGAAATTCCCAACAGATCTCACAGCAGTAGAACGTTATTGACGATGGATGATATTCATCAGTCGAAAGGGTCTGACCGCGAATAGAAAAAAGAAGTTAGTTATGGCTACGCCACCAGTTATATTCTTCCTTCAAGAAATCACCACTACAAAAGGGGCTCCTCCAACCACCAAGGAAGCACTAAGTCCAATATATGAGAATGTCTTCAAATGACTAAAGAAATTTTTGAATTTCAGTTATATCGTTATGGATATGGCATTTTGACTCAATTTCGTTGTAGATGTTGATGTTGTTGATGGTGGGCATGTTAATGTATTTCAGATGCTTGATTTCATCATTCCAACAGATCAAACAAAAAAGAAATTGAACAAGCCTTGAACATAGGGCACGACGAAATCATTGGTCCACCGAAAAGGTTATCAACTGCTTATTCGAATTCAATCAGACAGACACATGATATATTGTTCACGACATATTTGCCGAGTTCTTGAAAATTCTTAAGAGTGGTTGTGGTATGGGCTCAGGATTGGAACATATTGGGCTATTTTTCTGCCAATTGTGTCAGCTTAAATCATGGCGGGACACCCTACTGATATTGAGTCGAAGAGCTGGATATGATTTTTTTAGAAGTAACTTTCTTGTTGCAAAGATGAAAATGATTGTTGAGCAACAGCACTAAATCATGAAGGATGATCTCAGATGATAAATTTATTGCAAGAAATGAAAAAAGAAAATTGATTTTTAGTTTATTTGATTCAGTATGAGAAGCAAGTGAATGTATACTAAAATTTAGTTCTGAGAGAGACACACAGCCTTTGGAATTCAGTGACTATTATAGTAAGCAAAGAATATAAGCCAGATTTCATATTTAAGATTTGGGAGTAAATTAAATTGGTTGAAGACGTACTACTCGCCAAAAGCTAGGTTTAACCCGTAACCTGGGACGTGGATTTTTTGTCACATAACCCGGGATGTCAGGTCAGGGTGACCCATAGGTTTTTTTAAATTTCCATGTGGTATGAGTAACGGTTTGGCCAGATTTTGTTGTTGGAATCATTAAATTTGACATTCATTTTAAAATTTTATCGGTATTTTTACGATACACATACTTATTATTAATGTAATTGGGTGTTTGAATGAACTTGACAACAAAAATCTTCAAAATGTGAACATAAACTCATGAACTTATAATTTTTTTTTTTCATGCTACTGTTTTAACTTTTTGCTACCCAAGATAAATTGCTTCTTATTTGTAGCCCCTCATTAAGAAGAACCGTGGCAAGAAGAAAAAGAGCAGCTTAAGCAGATTGGGACTTTGCACTGGTAACACGATAACCTCGCATTCTTCAGGCGATTTTCTAGGTGTGGTTCTATGAGCTCTCTTGCTAAAATTTTGATGAAATTCATTCGAGATATTTCCGAATTCCCTGTATACAAAGAATAGATAACAAAAGCTTTCACCATGCTTATGTTAAGCAAAGTGTAGAAGAGAGCCATTGGTCACCTTCTGGTTCTTCGGCTAGCTGAGTAGACAGTACATTTTTCATCCAAGGCATCTACGCCACCCTTGGTACTGTTGTAGAAAATAATTATCTCTGGTTTATTGGTTTCTTCATCCATGGTTGCAGTGTGATGCATAGATGATACCAATATCACAGACTTTTTCTTTTTGGGCACATATGAGACCAATGATATGTCCCTTGTGAAGCCATATAAAGAAGAAACTTCTTCTCGTTCTTTTAAAGACAGAAATTCTTTCGGGATTTCCACTTTGTTTTTACGCATCGTACCCACATATGTCAGCTTTTTTGCCTTCAATTATGTCACTAAGTCAATTGAACTGAACTAATTGTCTGCTGTTATATTTCTATCTCTTCTGCGTGGGTTTTGAAAAAGTTTTTTCTTCATCGCTTAGTGTTTTTCCATCATTGTCCTTTCCTGTATAGATCAATGCATTGAGGAGATTATGAGTTTTGGCATCGGTGAGGGACATAATTTTTATACCGTATTTCCTGCGTTTATTGGGTATATACGTTCTGAAAGAACATATTTCCCTAAAGCCAATGAACATTTCATCCACTCAAGCGTTTTTGCCGATTGAATAATTCAGTTGAAAGTTCTTAATCAATTTCTCGAAGATGTTAGAAATTGCTGCACCCTTGTCGTCAACTTTCCTTATGTCTCTAACAGAAGGGTCGACAAAACGGAGGCATGTCAGAATGAAAGTTAGCCCCTTCAAGGACATAGTAGCATGAAAGATGTCTCGTCTTGTGCCAGCGGTTGAAAGTAGAGACCCTAAATCTTCATAACTTGACTTGCATAAGGCGGTCATACACATAACTCCAAAAATTGCTTTTAATGCAACGACACAAAAGTCTTGTTATTCACTTTTCAAGTCATTCTCGAATTTCGCCCAAAATTTTGCTAGCTTTTCGTTGGTGTAGAGTACAATTTCATTCAACACAAGTATGCCGGCATCAAAAAACAGCGTCCAAGCAGAATTTGCCCTACAAAAATCGCCAAGGGCTTTGGCAGGACCAATTCTTCCAGGAAGATGTGTTATTAAATTGTGCTCTCTAGTTCGCGTATTGACAGCCGGTGAGCACTTCCCCCAAACTAATCGGTTTTCCCAAAAAATTTGCTACTATCATGTATTGCAACTTTTGACAAAGGCTGACCGCTATCAGAAGAAGATGAAGATTCGACACCAGGAGCTGCAGGAGAAATATACAGGTTGGCTCGCTGATCAGTTATCGGAGAACCACTAGCGCAAGGAGTAAAATTGTTTTTACTATCAGAAGCTTTAGGTTCTGATTTTGACTTATGATCTCTTATTATTGAATCAGCGTTGGTGTCACTGCCATCACCTTCAGTGTTTAATACAGATCTCTCCCACTCATCGAAGCGAGGGTCATCGATCCACATAGAAAATCGGTTTAAAGCCATTTTAGCACATGAGCAGACACTACGAAGAAAAAATATGAAAAAAAAACACAAAGGAAAAAAACAAAAAGTTACGTTCGCCAGGAACTTGGGGTCAAATTATTGGCAAGTCTGAAAAGTATTGAGCCTTTTTGTCATTTTTCGATTGAATATTTCTTTTATTTAAAATTGATTTTATTTAAGTGCATATTGGCCATTATTATCTATGGCCTTTTGCCATTGTCTGGGTAGAACCATTATTCCATCTGTGTAGAACTTCTGTGGTTTATCGGATTTCTTTTCATTAAGGAAGTTTTGCAGAGACCAAAACAATGGTAGTCTGATGGTGCAAGGTGTGGACTATACGGTGGATGCACCAAAACTTCCCAGCCAAGCTTTGTCAATTTTTGCCGGGTCATCAAAGATGTGTGTGGTCTGGCATTGTCATGATGGAAGACAACGCCCTGTCTATTGATCAATTCTGGCCGGATTTTTGAATTGCTTGTTGCAATCTGGTTAATTGCTGACAGTAGAGAGCCGAATTGAGTGTTTGGCCAGGTTCTAGTATCTCATGATAAACAATTCTCTTCCAATCCCATCAAACACACAGAACACAGTTTTTCGCCATTTGGTGTCAATCCTGGCTTTGAAGCCTTTTGTGATGATTCACCTTTTTTCGATCATGATCTTTTTCGAACGGCATTCTCGTATTTTACTCATTTTTCATCGCTCGTAATGATTTGCTTAACAAATGGCTCGATTTCGTTGCGGTTTATTAGCATTTAGGAAATTCGGTCGTCCAATTTTTTTTTTAAAACGTCGAGCTTCTTTGTGTATCCTGCCTTACTTTAAGGGTTCAAAACTGTTTGGTGATGGATGTTCAGCAGCTTATGTGTCGGTCTTTTTCAATTTTTTGTAAGATTTCATCGACTTTTTCAGTGATTGGTCGAACTGAGCGAGGTGCATATTTGACATCAAAATTTCTAGAACGAAAGCAAGCAAATCATCTCTTGGCTTTGGCTTTCGGTAAAGTATCTTGACCGTAGACACCACAAACTACTTCACGAGCCTGCGATGCATTTTCACCTTGATCGTAGGGATACTGTAAAATATAACGAATTTTTTCAGAAATTTCATTTTTAAATGAATACAAATTTTGACACGAATGACGAAATACAAAACTGTGCATATGAAAATTGTAGACTGGAATGTCACTTTGCAAACGCATGTCAGTTTGACTTAATCTGATTAGTTTTGCCCGATATCTGACAACGAACACCATCTAGTGACAAAAAAGGCTCAACACTTTTTAGAATATTCAATGTTTGATTTTTACCAGACGTACGAAGACAGTAAGCGCCATTTTGGTTTTTATTAAAGTACTCGTAAAATAAACATTATTTTTTCAAAATTGCTAATACATTTACTTGGTAATATAATTTGACATTATGTTTTAAATATTGGCATATTCACATACATACTATTGAAAATAAATAGAAATTGGTTAAAAATAGGACGTGACTATGTGATTGTTTTTTATCGATTAAATTTCATTATTTTACCATTTTATTTAGACCTGTTTTTTTTTTTTAAATATGTCCTAATAACCAGGATATTTTATTATTTTGTGTATACTTAAATTATTTTTTAAAGTTTATGTAGTTTGCTAAATGCAGTCGGATTTTCCACGTGAGCGTTCCCAGCGATTCTACCTGTGGCATCTAAGTTTGATTCTGGTTATTCTTAACATTCATTTTAAAAATCATTTAGCCGTAGGTACGAGAGTAATGTGGAAAGTTTCCGGCCTTTTAAAAAAAACACATAATTCAAGCCAAATAAAAATTTATTTCTCAACATGATTTCCACTCAAGTCAATACATTTGGTCAAATGCTTTTCTCAACGCTTCATGCCATCAGAAAAAAATTCTTTAGGTAAATCTGAAAAATATAGGTTTATTGCCTCTTCAACCTCGGTGTTTGATCCATTTTTTTCCCACCCAGAAATTTTTTCAAGTTAGGGAACAAAATATAGTTACTCGGATCTGGTGTGGTGAGTAGCGTGGGTGTTGAAGCGATTCGAACTTCTATTCACCCAATTTCGCCATTGCCACCACGCGCGTGTGGACTCGCGCAATGCCTTGAAGTCTTCCTTGCCAAGTGTGGTCACTTCTTCGTGAGTTCCGTCTTCGATTGGTCCAGCAACGCAGCGTAGTAGGGTCCGTTAATGGTTACACCTTTTGGAAGGTAATCAACCATCATTACTCCACAGTTGTCCCAAAAAACTGTCGCCATTACTTTTCCGGCAGAAAAAACGACCTTCACCTTCTTTGAAGCCGGTTCCCCCACCACAATCCAGTGCATTGACTGCTGTTTAGTCTGCGGAGTATGGATGGAGCCAGGTTTTGTCGACAGTAATTAATTGGCGCAAAAACTCGCAAGGATTCTTTTGGAACAGCAGAAAACTCTCGCGCGACATGTCCATCCGTACGCGCTTTTGGTCGATCGTCAACAAATGCGGCAACCATTGCACAGGTAATTTTCTCATGCATAAATCTTCATGTAAAATCTTAGGCACCCATTCAGTTGATACCCCACAGCCTCAGCAATTTTTTTAATGGCCTTGCAGCAGGGTTGTATACACTAAATCGACGATATCTTCTATTGAAGCAGTTTTTGGACGTCCAGAACGTTCATCGTCAAAAATGCTTATGCGTTTGAATTCCGCCACCCAATGTTTCACGGTTGTAAATGAGAGTGACGATTCACCATACCCGGATTTTAACTCTACTTTCACTTCCGGAGTTTTTTCGCCTTTCAAATAGAGGTACTTTATCACCGCGCGATACTCAATTGAATCCATTGTTCTTAACAAACGGAAGGGTACCATGTATTTTTCACTGATCGGAATGACTTGACAGTTGACTTTATGGCATACATATGTAAAGATCATCTTTTGATTGGCAAGAGAACTTGAATGTTCCATGACTTTTTTCCGGTAAGGCCGGAAAACTTTCAAATGACCCTCGTATATAAACTCACCAACACGGCTCTGGTGAAAATTATATGCAGTGAAATATTTTGATTCGATTTAGGCATGCCGTATTAGGGCCCCATTAAGCATGCCTAACTTCGGCATGCTACTTTAGCGCCCCATTGGGCTTGCATTAGGCATGCCTAGCTTGAGAAAAAGTGATCAGTTTTTCATCATATCTGAACTTAAAAGTATTTATAGCTATGCATTCTCATCTTGTAAATATAATTATAATTTATTCCCAAGATCCTTTAGGTAAAAAAAAAACTCCCTAACTTTATTCGGAATTCAGTTGAACCTTGGGCATACCCTGAAACGTAAATGAAATTCGAATTTGAATATTTCGTTTCGCTATAAGTAGGAGTTCTATTAACATCCATTTTACACATACACTATTCAAGGACAGCCGATTTTATTCACCATTTAAACTAAGGTTGACAAGGGAGGTGTTTAGTGGGTAGTCTGGTCGCCTTTTTGTGAACATTTACCTCCCTACCACAAAACAAAAAAAACTAAACTAACAATTTGAAAAGCTCATGAAACATCGAGACAGTGTCGAAATGATCATACTTTTTACTACACTCACTGCTCGAGCTGGAGCCCACATAAAGTCGAGCTTCTTGTTTAATTAGTTTGTATTGATCTTCAATGCGTGCTAAGATAATGGACATATTTGTTTGTAGAACCATACCACCCATTAGCAATTCCGACAATATGTGATGAACAGCGTCTGCGTGGAATATCAAATCGAGCTTGCACACATTTACACAGCACTTGTCTAGTGTCTCCACGAAAACTTGTACGAGGTCTGAAATAACCAGTTCGCTTTCAGGCCAATCAATACAAAGTATAAGGTTGCATAGTGGCGATATATGAGTTCCAAGAAATTACAGACACTTGTCCTTCCAAGAAATAACAGACATTGACATTCCGTTTTGAAACTAACTGAAACGTTTCTTTGATTATTTACTGCTGCATGCCCTCATTAATGTACTGATCGAATTTCAACAAATGCCGCTTTGCATCATTATTGAAAACTAATATTGCTTTAAACACAATAATCCGTAAAACTTACAGGATTACAACTCGACAAAATATCTTTATAAAAGCAACAACTGTCAGCATCAGATAAAACTCCAAACGCTAACACAGCGTCCGGGACAACAAATGCATAGTGCAAGGGAGAGCCGGCAGAAACGAGTTTGAACCGTTCCTCAAATGCCCGCGCATATCATTTTCCCATTGAGTGATAACGCATGATTTCATTTTGACCGACTTATTTTTCATCTCTCTGAAATCAACTTGTTCTGCTACTAGCATAACGAAAAGATAAAATGAATTGGCAGAATCCCGTTCCAAAGTGAAAATGAAAACAGAAAGGAAATAGTTGATTTCGTTGACGACGAGTAGCTGTGCGTTGGGCAACAACGGGGAGTCGATCGGAAAACGCCAGCGCAAAAAGATTGGAGGAGTGCGTGTGGAATTGTTTTAGTTGTCCGGTTATCCCATATAAATTTTCCCTGTTATTGTTTCGCGTCCCTGAGGATAAAGTGTAATTAAAGATATTTGGAGATTGCGATAAGACGCGGAGTATGCACAATTCCAGACTTTTCGTTCAAGTTTAGTATCATTTAGCATTCATAAGCTATCGGTAAAAATGTGAATGAGTGTATGTTATAGCGTGCAGATGAATGGACGCACAAAACTCTCAGTATCTTGAGTTCGAAACTATCTAAGGTATCCCATATCTGAAAAACAATAATACACCTTAAAAGGACACTCACTGCATACTATGCATACCTCATACATGAATATATTTTTTACTTCAGTGAGATTGGAACTGAGATTAACACTATTATTGCTTCATGCTCGTGAAATATATTAACGAATATCAACCTAGAGCTCTGAGAAGCTATCAGTAGTTGATACTTCCTTAAGTGTGTAATTTTATGTTTGATACATATAATCTTATTTTAATCTGATCGGAAAGGATTTATTTGTTTTCATTTTAATATGATTTTGTTCTGATTGAGCGTGAAGTGAATTGAAGATAATCTTTGGAAACAAAGATAAATTGCTCATAGATACGTACGTTGATTTTTGGGTTTTTCAGGGTATAAATGTTATTCCCTCAAAAAATCGGGAAGCTTAACTGAAGTGCTTGTTAAGTTCTTCTGAATCGCGAGCAGTATCAGGAATAAAAAGGTACGAAGGCAAAGGTCCTAAAGTGCTTCGTTGTTACAGGAGTTCTCGCGGGGCTGCATGGCTTTCTACAACCGATATGGGCCAAAGCAGCATTTTTGGCATTTGATCCGATTGGGAGGGGTGCGTGGGAGCACCGCCACCACCTGGATGCTCCACTCTTATTAGTGGGCCGTAATCGTCCTCAGCAAGTACGAAATCGTCTCAAGTCTCGCGCGTGGCTAATTGGTAATTCGACGTCGCGCTTCGTTTTGTGATCCCTTTCGGCAGGTAACTTCGGCCATTGGCACCTTTATCTCCAGTTAATTGGTTTTGCCTTTTTACTCCGGTCACCAAATAATTTGTAAGTGCGAAAATGTTTTGCAGTAGGCCCTTGTGCCGTGGGGAAAGGACCCACCCCACGACATCGCAAAGCTAGCTTGCCAGCGCGCTTACGCGTCCCCAGATAAAACCATTTCCAGCGTAGCCTTGATTCCGCAGCAAAACATCACTGCAGTCCTACACGGACTTTTTTAACATTTCATCAATAATCACCACAATCTATCACAGAAAAGATTTTTCTGTTTAGGAAAACCCAATTAGCCCCTAATGTGGAAAGCTCTGGTAGTGCCTGAAGACGTGATGTATAGGAATTGACGAGGCAGTTCGTTACGTTCGGCATTAAAGCATTATCGGGTTTTCCTAAACAAAAAGATTAGGCATGCCTAATTAGGCCCTCATTAGGCCCGCATAAGGTATGCTTAACTTAGGCATTTCGCATTAGGGCCCCATCAGGCCCACATTAGGCATGCCTAAACTGAAAAACAATGAAAAATCACTAATCTCACTTTAAATTGAAAAATTTTCATTTGATCACTTTTGTCTGTTCTCCACATTACACTTAAATGCGAAGTTTTCAAAATTGCTAAATTAGGTATGCCCTATTAGGCCCGCATTGGGCATGCCAACATGGGCAGGCCCTAATGCCCGTTTAGGCATGCCTGAACTGATTTCTACTCGGGATGTTTGGCCTGCAAATGATTAACATGAGTCAATTTATTTTTGGTACTAATAGCAACTAATACAATTCCTTTCAATATTTTTAATGGTATATAGTTTGAAAACCGAAAATTTTTTTGATGAAAATAATGCTTTATTCTAATTTATCAATGAGTTTATGTGCTCTACAAAATATTGTCCATCGCTTACGGTCACTCCCATCTTTCTGGTAGCCAATAAATTTCGCGTCGGAATAAGGCTTCGTCATTTGTGGCCAAAAACGAATCAAGCCAATTTTTGGTACTTTGCTCAGAAGTAAAGCGTATTCCAGTGAGGACGTTTCGGTTCGAATAAAATACATAGTAGTTGGATGGCGCCAAGTCTGGTAAATATGGCGGGTGATATAAAACTTCCTAGCCACTATTCTTCAGGTAATTTTTGAACAGAGTATAGCAACGTGAGGTCGAGCACTATCATGGTGGAAAATTACATTCTTATGCCTGGTTGTATATTTCGGCCGTTTTTCTGGCAATTCCCGCTTTAAGGTAACTAATTATTGTCGACACAGCTGTCCATTAATGGTCTTATTTTAGCAACTCGTAGTAGATCGGTCCCTTCTGATCCCACCGAATACTGAGCATTACCATAAAGCCGTGTATATTCAACTTCACATACTTCACATACAATAGCTTGCGTTTTAAGTTATCACAATGTTTCCATTTTTTATTGCCAGTAATAATTCAATGCAAAAGTAATTTCTTTTGTAGCGTTCAAGGTGCATTTCAGACATGCAAAATCGCCTTTCGACATCCCTTGGCCTCAATTCGTATGCACGCGATTACCAACGTTCTGGATGAACCCTAACGATTTCAAACGCCTTGAAATGGTTTTACGAGCTCATCTTGCGTTTGATACGACTTTCCACTGCGGAGTGTCTCTAATTCTTCGTCTTCAAATCTTTTCTCTCGAGCAGGACGCTCTTTGTTCTTGATGATGAAATCACTACTTTGAAAGCACTTAAGCTACTCAAAACACTGCGTTCTGGATAAAACATCATACACATGCACCAGCAAACGATGACTTTCAGTAAAACCTTTCTTGCCGAAGAAGTATCCCAACAATACTTACCGCAGTCAGGATGTCATACTTCACTAATCTGAATGAGATTTGCAAATAATAAAGTTTGCATTATTCATTGGCACATCGGAGCTTAACTGCAAAATCTCGGCCGTAGCAAATACGCAGATTTTTTTACATATGGTGACACTATGAAGTGATATTGCTAGAGACCCTGAGAGGGTAGTTGAGAGCCTGGCCATCGTAAAATTCGAACCTAATGTAATAACCGAGGAGCTATAGCTCTAAAAGCCAGCGCTGCCACAGGCACACAGCATAAACTCAATTTAACAAGGAGTCACCATTCAGTCACCTTCCCCATCGCAACACTCGCTCTGTTTTCGCATGAAAAATACGTCAAGAAAATTTCTTTTGTACTTAACTCCCGGGAAACAAAATTCTAAAACTGTTTAATATTTTTAATGTGTAGTGATTTTATTACAATATCTTTTGAATATAATTTAACGAATTGCGGTGTAACGCGGTATACAAATGCTTAGAACGAAACGGTTAACCCCTTAAATTATATGAACGCTAAAATCATTGTATCATTTAAACCCCTTAAAATTTGTCAAATTTTACCGATTCCAACCATAATATTAATTAAAAATTGTTTTGTTTGTCGGTAATTAACGTGTATCTGTCTAATTCTTCCGATTTTTCCCACTTAATTACGCCTAATCATCATAAACGAAAATTGCTTTCAATTGATAACGTAATCGAATCTACAAAAGACGACGTAAATTTTAAAAACAACCGAAACGAGTGTGCATTATCACCATCGGGGAAGAACCGACGAGTGACTTGTGTACCTACGATAAATTTTGCTAAATGTCGGCGACGAGCGGTGCCAAACAATATAGTTTCAAAATTTCCAGCTAGACCATTGCCCGCCACGCACATACGACCATGAGGAAAACATGGAGGAAACGAGAAAATATATACTACAAGCCCTTCTACAAACAGAAGACTAAAATGACGTTGTTGGCTATTTTCATTCTGGCTATTATCTTCTTTTCATACCAGATTTTTTTATATCAGTCAGTTACCAAATACAAGTACACCACTATCTTTAGAAAGTACATTTCTTCCAAAGGAGACAAAAGCCAAAATAACTGCAAAAGATGAGAGTGCTGATTTAAGTCTCAAAATTCTCAGAGGCATAAGACTGCGAGACTATGATGCGTACAAGCGAAGTTATGATGGAAAATTTCGCTGTTTGAGTAGCGATCCCGCTATAGGAATTGCAGTTCACAAAGTCAAGGAGAATTACGGTGATTGTTTGGCAGGGAGTCGACTAACAGCCGCGAGGCGAGAAAGACGGGTTGGGCACGGGACCGCGGTGAAAAATACGTGCGGTGTGAAAAGTGTGGTAAAAGTGCCGTCAAGATCATTTAAAGACCGGGTATTAAATTCAAAAGTATAAATTGAAAACCATTTCCGCCCATTCACCTTTTTTAACTCCAATACATTACCATTCCGCTGCGGAATAGTTGTCCCAAAGAAAATTGCATGTGTTTGGACGGGAGATCGTGAAGAATCACTGACGAATTGGCGGAATTTGTTCGATGGAACGCTTTTGCAATTCGATACATTTTGTGGGCATTTGATTCGGTGCTGTGTGATGTGGATTAACATCACGTCTTAGTGAATATTTTTTCTTACGAACGAATTAATATTGAGGTTTCATAAAAGCAACTGCAGTGCGGTGAATTGTACGGTTTCAAGTCACAGAAACGACCAACGTTTCCCGAATGCTGTCCACGCAAGTGTGTGTAAATGTTGACTGTCGTCAATTCGGAAGTGTGTACTTACGTATGTGTGACGGTGCCCGAATAGATCTATTTTGAACTGAAACTCAGTGGCGTTAAGACCACGGATTGCGAACATTTACGAGTATATTCCATATTGGTAAACGTTAACTCTCAGGCAGTGAATCGATAATTATACATTCAAATTTTATTTGTGTTTCTGTTGGTCTACCACGGCACGAGAGGATGGAAGGAGCTAAATGCTAAATTATATAGGAATCAAAAAGAAACCAGCAAAGCTTCCATAGAAACTTGAGTTCCTACTTTTTCTATAAAAATCATCCTTGCTCGAACCTGCGCTACAATCACTTTTTGCCAACGACATTTCATTTGGCAGGACTAAAAGTGAAGAAGTTGGAGGTCCCTACAGCAAATTCAAGAACAACTTCAATTAAATCCTTTGAAACAAGCGCTTAAAACGAAGCAGAGGCTCAGGTCAACCATTTCCATTTAACACTACTCCGAAACATGTGTCACGTCTTAGAGTGTTTATCAACATTGAAGGAGATTGTTCAGTTGCTGGTTAGATATGACGTAAATTTGTTCTTTTCTTTTTTACTACCGCAAAGAGTAATTTAGTGCGGTTTCGTTGGATAGAAATATTTCTCATATGACTGCGATTTGGCGACCGAAAAAAAAAATATTTTCTTGAATGATTTCTGAATGTAGCGGTAAGTCAGAAAATAGCTTAAATTGTAATGTTAAACGATATTTACTAGTTCGCGTGGTTGTATTGAAAATAGATTTGAGATTTTTTTTGCAAATAATCGTTAAATCAAGTTAAAAGATCAAGTCCCCACTCATTATCCGGTGCAAACATACCGTTAAATGACTGCAGCAAAAATACAGTCGCATTAAAGACTCCATTTATTAGATTCATTTTCTCTCCCTCCTTTTCAATACACTCTTCTAATAGGAAATAGTCGAAATACTTTGTAAACTTTTAATAGGACATAAGAAAATAAATATTGAACGTTATAAACTCATTTAAAATATATTCGATATTTGACCTGATCGCTTAAAAATACGCTTAGGATGCAGGGACACAAGAAAGAATAATATGGTTTTTTAAATTTTTAAACTGTATCTTTTTCATAGTAGTTAAAATTAAAAATGACATTAGCTATTAATGTAAAAATTTGTAAACTGTTGGGAAAGTGTGTTTGAGTGTGGAGCGTGAAGCGTGAAGATAATAAACGCATATGAAACGACATTATAAAAAAAAATCTAAGGGTATTGTTACGAGGAGGGAAAATTTAGATTTGACTTACCAAAATTCCATTATCTTTGAATTTACATTAGGTTAGACTGCTTTAGAAGGGAGAATATGATCTGTTGGTCGCAAATAGTTAAATAAATGAATTCCTAAACTTTAAAACTGGGTCTTTTCATTCCGCTTCTTTTGAACCTGGTATAGGACCCGGTACGGTGGCAGGCTTCCACCTCAAAACATGAGCCAGCCACCGGGTACAAACTAATTCCTTTTTCTGTTTCAGGTGACGTTTTGGGTTGAGTGGCCCAAGCAGAGTGCCTTTTTATGGCATAGATTTATGCAATCCAATTGTATAATTCTATGACATAAATTGGTCACCGGGGTACTCCCCTTCTGATGGGAAGGTTCATACAGTTCAAGTTGTATGAGTTTTCCACTCAGAAGCGGAATACCTGGCCACTTCAACAAGTTATCTATGGATTTATTCCGGTTGGGTGGGTATGAAGGGGCTCCACCACCACCCGGTTGCCCCTCTTTCATTTGTGGGCCATGAACTTCGTTGGGTAACGACGAGGTCACCCCAAGTTCGCCTTTCTTTTCAGGTTTCACTTGTTCTCGTAACAAGTCACATCTCCCTCGGTGAGGTTATCTACAATTCTTGCGACTTCAGTCGCCTTTTGAGCTATCGATTAAATTCGTGAATGCGAAATTTTCTTTGTAGTGGGTCCTCGTGCTGGGGAAACGAACCCGCCCCACGACACCGCAATGCTAGCCTGCCAGCGCATTCACGCGTCTCCAGACGAGGGCATTCTCGGCAGAAACCGACACCTTCCTCTGCCGAGGCAGCAGACCATCGCTGCAGTTCTTCACGGACTTTTGAACACTCACAATACACTACACTAATGAGGATGATGGTTGGTCTCTCCATTAAAGTGTATATCCAGGGCAGTATTTTTAAGACCACAAGCCAGGATTTGCCTGCAGTGTTGCGACAACCAAGGAAGTCACCACTGTTGTAAACATTAATTTTCCTCTGAGGATTTGTAAGCCCGGGGTGGCGATCTGAGACCGGCTAGCGCTCAGTCATATTGTGCGTTGTTCTGAAAATTCCCTGCCCGTGCCGGGCTACCTTAAACAGGCACCTGAAAACCAGCACACAAGCGGCAAGGGAAGGATACGAGGGGTTATTTTGAGAAATGAAAAATAGTTTCTTCATGATGCATGGCCATTTTATTTAATTGAAAAAAAAATTAATGCAAATTAACAAATTCTAATAAAAATACAAAAACAAATCAGACTCTTCCAAAAATTACTATAAAAAAGCTAAATAAGAATTTTTAATATAGGAACACACAATTATAAAAAATATAGAAAATAAAACCTAACATTTACTCACTCCTTTTTATGTTCAACCCCAAGTGCTCGGCAAAGGACAAAAAACCGATGCCAATGAAAGTTAAAGTTTAATTTTATGTTTAAAGTCATAAAAATATCGGGAAAAACACGGAATGGCCACTTTTATCACCAACGATAACGTTTCGGAGCACTGACGACTGCATTTACTTCTTTGGCTTCGGGTTTAATCAATAAAAAAATATTCAAAGTCCAGCACTTTGCCTTCTCAATAATTCAATACTAAAATAAAATATTGCTTAGAAAAACAAATTTCAATTCACTTTTCTGTTTTTCCACCTTTTCCACTTTTATATTTTATGAGTGCCGACACTTGATTGTACAAACATTGTGCTTATGTATCAAATATTTGATTCCTTCATGCACTATTAATTATTAACGGTTTCATTTTTTAACACAATGTTGGTGGTTCAACTATACATATACATATATTACTTGTTTTATTTCACTGCTTTCAATTTTGTTTTTTTTTCTGAGCACATTTATGTGAAAACAATTTGAGACTCATCCAGGCGTATTGCCTTTACTTTTCGTCTAAAATCCGAACTAAACTTTTATTCATGGATGCCACAAGCAAAAATTAGTTTCTGTATCAATAAACAGAAATTGTTTTTTTCCCGCCTTTGAAATCCAAACTCAATTTTTATTCATGGGTGCCACAACCAAAAATCAATTTTTGTATTAATCCACAGAACTTCTTCTTTTTCCGCCTTTAAAACTCGTTGTCCTCACCAAAATTCCACTGCCAACTTCTGCTATCACCTGATTGCTTCAATCCCGCAACTCTTGTTCACAATCGTCCGCTGCCGTACAGAGATAACGTGATTTACGTTCAATGCACTTCAATCCCATTCCCTGCGTTCATCTTTCAACTTTCATCAAATGCAACAATTCCAATTGTATGTATGGCGACCCCAATAACGTTTAGCAAAATGCAAATCGTCATACATACAGAAATAATTACATTTGATGGAACTAAAAAGATATCCTTGCGCCCGAGCGAACTTGAACCCACTGTCCCAGTAGACCCCCCAGATAGACCATGTATACTAGCTTCCGATATTCTCCGACTCATCTAACAGCAAGCAAATTTCACATGCTTGCTCGAATGTCGTTACAATGGACGATTGTACTCTTAACGAGTAAAAGCGTCGTGGAGGGACTAAATCGTATAATTGTTTGATGATTTTGGAAAAGAATGAAATTTTGTTAGTAGGAAGGAAAGAATGAGATTTTGTTGGTGAGAAGTAAAGAATGAAATTTTGTTAGTGGGAAGCAAAGAATGAAATTTTGTTAGTGGGAAAGATAAGATCATTATTATAAAATTTATTTTTGTACTTGCAAGTAAGATAGGAAATGTAATATGATGTCGGGAATAAAAGAATAGGTAAATGATTAAACTTTTGTTTCTTTAAGAAAAAAAGATATGTATGCCCAAAAGAAGGTGGAAGATGACACGTATGCAATTTGAGTATGTGAAAGGGAGAATCCCGGCACGGCCGGGATTCGCAACAGTGTTCGTATATTTCCTCTCCCTCTGCACTACACGAAGGTTTTAACACTGTTTTAAGACCTGTTTTGGAAAATTTTCATCAAGACCTTTCATTTAAAACCCCACAAGATTACCTCAGGTAAAAAAATTGTTTGCGGTGCTCTTGCGGTATGGAAGATCCCCCCCCTTTAATGCAGTCGCAAAATTAATTGATACTCAATCTTGCAAGGGGTTTCGGGGAAAAAATGCTTCGACACACAGACGGATAGATAAAACCGATTTCAATTAGATCTAGTTTGTAGTACAGACTCCGAAAAAGTTATATAAAATCAATAAAGATCACATTGCCACTTTGATTGAAAAGTATCTGTTTTCAGCATAGTAACGATCCCTCAAAATTGTGATTTAATTTTCATAGCATTTGTAAATCTAAATAACATTACTTCTACTATAGCCGTTTTAATGTTCTGGCTTATAATCATTTTCTATGCAAATTATAAGGTTCGCAGTTTATTGAAGAGCATACTCAGCGCTAGTTCGAGCTGTATTCGCAGCTGTAAATTTTTATAAATTCAAATATTTGGGTAAAATCATCAAAAGCTTCAAAACAGGAAAAAAGGATAAACAAAGAGAAAATATTTGAAATGTCCGTATTTCATGAAAACCGATTTTCATTGCCTATTACTTCTTGTCCGTATTAGTCTTCACTAAACAATCAAAGTCACTAAGATCCTGGAATCATAAATTTCTCTATTCAAAACTTTCTAGGACTAAGAATTGACCACGCATAAACTTTTCAACCCTACGTCCACTACGCAAGCACACATACAAACTCATTCTTTGGCTAACTAGCCGTACGTTGCGACCACTAAAAATCCCATGCATATGTATATGGAGAAAAGAACATGATCCTCCCCAAATTTTATGCCCTGTGATTTCCGGATGTTCATATCGAAAGCACGCACTTCATGTTCACCCACTATAAATAGTGCGGTGGTGACTACGCGTGTGAAAGTACCTTTGAATTTATGAAACTTTTCCACACGTAAATTGCATGGACATAGAATTGTGTACAGGAAGGGAAAAGAGGGTGAGGGTTGAGGCATTCGTCCAGCTCAGATACGCGTTCAGTCGACGACAACCACGAGGATACAATTTTCCTAGTGAAGTAGATTTCCCGGTGAAATCTACTCAAGCCTAGGCTTTGGCAATTGCGATGAAATTGCTAGATATAGTGCGAGAGCCTACTAAGCTACAAGTGGAGTAGACTAGGTCAAAGCCAGTGGGTGATTGTCGATTTTGTCTGAATTTACAGTGAAGGATGCACATAAAAAGTTAATTAGTTTGTATGAAAATGCGTTGGATTTATTGAACGCACGAATCCTTTTAAAATTAAAAAATTTCACCCTAGGAGAGATTTAGGCATAGAAACCAATAAAATTCATACAAATAAAACAATCAAAAACGGATTCCTTCATATGATTTTGACTGTAACCCGGAACTACTCGTATTCTATCACCCCCTTTAGCAAAGTATGCACCCAACTCAAGTTAGAAGAACAAGGACGTTCTTTATGAACGAGGCACAGGTCACCGCCAATTATTTGGTCAGCTTGCAGATGGCACCTACTATTGGTGGTGGTGGCAGGACTGCTAGAGCAGCTTTTGCTCCTCTCGATGATGATGCCAGTCAGTTGTGTCCTTCTGCTAAACAACTGGTCCTCGAGGCAGTGATTTCACAACGGACAGGGCTAAGTACTAAATTGGTTGATGTTTATTGAAATTAGAGGAAGCGGAAATTAGGCAGTACTGGTGTCTAGGATTTATTTGCGGTTTCAATATGGACACAATGCTAAGCTGTTTGGCGAACGCTGAGTGCTTAGGCATCATCCCTTACGTTTGTTGGTCGTTACAAAGTTATTGATGATTTTCATTAAGTATATCATCGTAATAAACGCAATAGGAGTAATTGAGCCTGCTATGCAAATTTAGGCTTGTTTGTTTGAAATCAGCGAATTTTGAAGATTTAACAAATATCTTCATCATCGAAAAGAAAATCAGTCTAAAATTCACTTCATGGATTATGCATCTACACCATCGATTCCAGACTCCTGAATGTTTAGAAAGAAAGACAGAAAGAAAGTAAATATGTAGAAACTTGAGAACTGAGTATTAATTTGCACTTTAATCGGTGGGAACTTGATAATAAAATGAAATTCGATGTTTGATTTATCTGAGACAAATTTGAAATAAAGAACTCAGCATTAATTAAGCGTCGTCAAATGGCTTTAAAACATTAGAACAAATTATACTGAATTTGATGTAAAATAAATTTATGTGTGAATGAAATTTTTTCTCATGGTTCTTAACGATACGAATGAGTTGACTAGCGGTTGATAGTGATGAGAATATGCATTATCATTGGATTTGTCAGAACATGTGCGTTCGATTTAATCAGCGATAAGAGAAAATGACGGATGAAGAAAGTAAATGGGATAAATTTTGCAAATAGAAATTCTTAATGATAAATACCTTAGGAAGTTGATGAAATCAAACCAATTTCCCATGAATATTCGTTCGGTTTAGCTTTTATTTTATTTGGCCGAAACCTTTGATTATATGTGAACCAGGTTTAAATTTTTACGTGAAATATTTTTGATTTATTTTCAAAATGTTGGTAGTGCAGTGAAATTTTTCCCAACCTCAATTCTTTAAGCGGAAATGGATTCAATAAAATTGTTTGTGTTGAAACACAAATTTTACTTTTTACTGTGATAAAACAAATAACATTTCATGATTTACTCTCATCATTTAGCAATTGATGACGTTGATGTTTGTGTGGTTCTGAGAATTTGAAAATTTATATGGTTTGTAGTGTGAGAAGTATTGGTCTAACTTTTTATTTTGTGGAGTTCTGATATAGTTTTGATTGCTTAGGTTATTACGTTAACTTTGAAATTAGGGTAAACATGTCAATGCTATTAGATATATACCAGATAAATTACTAAACTTTCCACATAAGACTTTATTTTATCTGATTTCAACCGTAAACGCATAATTTTAAAATTTTTAATCTACTGATAAAAGTAAAATAAATAACACTATCTAAAATTTAAAATAATAATAATAATGAGCTAATAATGACTGTAAAGAAAAACTTTCCTTTTGATTTCGTGTCTAGGTTTTTATTCTTTAAAATCGATTTTTATAACTGGCTCAAAATTAAATTTTTAATCATTTGATTTATGTTTTGATTTCACATTTTCTATTCGTATTTGTAACCTTAAGGCTTTTTCTACCATCAACTATGCAGATTGTTCCGTATTTTGCTTATGAATAATTATTCTCCGAATTTAAATATTTTTAATGTTTTGATTTTTAAGGCATCTAGGCAGCGTTTTCAACGCACAGCAATTAAGTTCTGAATTCAGCACGGCGAATTGATGTTCTATATTTTTTAGTATTTTATAGCTTCAATGGCAATCTACGAAGAACAGCGACCTTTAGCTGTAATATGTATGTCACCAGGAGTCACTGTCAAAAGCAAATGCTTTTCAGTACATAGTTTTTTGTATAATAGCAATGACCAGTTTGTCAATCTCGTCCAGAGATTGTGCCGAAAGTCATAACCAGAAAAGAAAACGATAGACTGGTGCTGTAATACATTTATATTTTCTTAGACATAAAGTAAACAATCCACCTACAATCACGAAGTTATTCAGAAAACATGAGCCATTGATGAAAGAACACGACATCAATTTGAAGCACTTCTTTAAATTGAAGTTGCATTCCGTCAATACTACCTAGACAGCATGTTATAACCTGTTTTCGGTGTACCCCTAATCTCTACCAGTGGTGCTCTGGTCTCCAGTTTACCCTAGACAACCAAGCCCTTTAACCTCCACGTTTCGGAATGGAACACCAATTATACGCAACGATTCTACAATTTATTTCACAAGGTATTAAAGTTTTTCACAATGTAGCTACAATTATGTTTCTACTCGTTCATTCTCAACCCCAGCAGCCGTGTTCCTTTTCCAACGCCTCCGAAGAGCCTTCACCTGGGTTTGGTGACCATCGTGCGTACTGTGCGTGGAGACCTTGGGGTGCGTTTCAGCGGGTGCGCGGGCGTGCGTACAACCTCAGACCTTGGGAGCGAGTAGGGGAAGGTCGGGACCCTTCGAAACGAAACAACGTACGGTCTTGCTTTTGTATGTGTGCGTGAGTCGAGGTACCAACTTTACGTCAACGTAGTATCGCGCCATTCACCCCGGTGAGAGTGAAGTGACAGACACGAACGTGTTTTCGCGCTCGGTAAGTAATTTTTTGATCAATGTTTTTGTCTATTGTTACCGTAGATAAAATAAGTTTTCGTGTAGAGAATTCTATCAGTAAGTAGCAAAATATACTTAAGATACGTTTTCAATACTTGATTTATGACGTTTTCCTATTAATACTAAAAGAGGTTACCGATATTTTGCTGTTATTCAGTTAGTGAGGTACTTTCGGACAGAACTAGATGGGGCACGTTTGAACGCGTACGAATGTGCCCCAACTGGTAGGTAGGTTGATTTAGTGTGTTAGTTTGCTAATTGCTAATTTTTGCATTAACTTTGTCCTGTGTTTTGCTATCGCCGATGTACGTATATATATTTTAATACCTATTTCTTATTATTTCTTCACAGAAACATGGTGCGGACTTATAAACCAAAAAAGACAAGTAGAGAAGCTGTGGATGAAAAATGCATGCAGTCAGCAATACAGGATGTTATGCAAGGAGTATTGTCATATTGAAAAGCTGCGGACAAATACAATTTGAAATTGTCAACATTAGAAAGCCGTGTAAAAAAATACAAGAATAGCAATGATGCTGAAGGGTCAAGCAACCGTACATTTGACTCTAAATACACAAGTTTCCAAGTCTTTTCTATGAAAGAAGAAAAACTACTAAATTATTATATTATCAAATGTTGTAAGATGCATTATGGGCTTACGACGATTCAAGTAAGAAAGTTAGCATATGAGTATGCCAAATCTTTGAGTTTGAAATATCCAGCAAAGTGGGAAGAAGATAAGCTGGCTGGGAAAGGATGGATGTATGGTTTTCGCAGAAGAGACCCGAAACTTAGCTTACGCAAACCCGAAAACACAAGCGCTGCCAGATCTTTTGCGTTTAACAAAACTTCGGTTACCGAGTTTTATACCAACTTAAAGACAGTGTTGGCGCGACATCGATTAACTGCTGACAGAATCTTTAATTTCGAGGAATCAGGTGTATCTACCGTTCAAGCTACTCCTAAAGTTTTGGCTCCAAGATGTCGAAAACAAGTCGGACAAATTGTATCAGCTGAAAGAGGCGAGCTCGTAACTTTTGGTGGCATTATATCTGCCAGTGGAAATACCATTCCTCCACTTTTCGTGTTTTCACGCATTCATTATAAAGATCATTTTCTCGAAGGAGCACCCGAAAGAAGTCACGGCGATGCAAATAGAAGTGGCTGGATAAATAGCGATATATTCGTCTCTGTTTTAAAACATATCCAGAAGCACACACTCTGCACAAAAGATAACCCTATATTATTGTTGTGTGACAATCATGAAAGCCATGTTTCTCTCGAAGCCATCAACTACGCCAAAGAAAATGGCATAATTTACCTATCTTTTCCACCACATACATCTCACCGCCTACAACCACTTGATGTGGGAGTCTTTGGACCATTTAAATCAATGTTGATAATTGCTTTCAATAATTGGCATACAATGAACCCAGGCAAAGCATTGACAATTTACAATATTCCAAAGCTTGTGAAAATTGCATTTTTCGAATCATTCACCGCAAAAAATATCACAAGCGGGTTTCAAACCCGGAATATGGCCTCTTAATGAATTAGCCTTTAGTGACGAAGATTTTGCTCCGACTGAGGTGTATACATTCGGTAACTTAGAACATGTGCCTCCTACTCAAAACGTCGTTGAAGATTTGTCAGCACCTACTCCGCAGCCAAGTGTCTCTGATATCTGCCAACCCTCTACTTCTGGAACACAGGCTTTCTTGGAGGTTCTGCGAGAATCTACAGAACAAACTATTAACTCACCATCGATAACTTATGATGATGAACTACAAAGGTGTATTTTAGATGCTTGTGAACCAGATGCTTTGAATAATTCACCAATCCATCAAATAGTTGCTCCTTTGAAAACAGTCTTCACACCAGAGGCAATTCGACCCTATCCAACTGTTGTAAGAAGTAATAAAACAAAGGACAACGGCCAGGAAAATCGCGTATTTATACTGACACACCCGAAAAAAAGCTCATTGAAAAGAAACACAATGAAAAGCAATTGAAAAAGCTAGAACAGGAAAAAAGGGCTAGGGCAAGACAAATGAAACATAGTTTAGCTAATTTTAATTTAAAACCGAAGAACAAGAAAGCTAAAAACACAGTAAGTGATGAATCTGATATAAGCTTTCAAGAGAGTTCAACTTCTATCACAGATGAAGATGAAACCGAACATGAAAATTTTGAAATGAACAGAAGCCAATTGACAGTTAATGTATTACCAGAAAATATTAAAGACGGTTCGTTTATTTTAGTGAGGTTCCCTAAGAAGAAAAGTATTATTTACTACTTATGGAAAAGTTGTCGGTCACTATAGTCAGACTGAATTTAAAGTATCTTATCTAAGAAAGAAGCCAGGTTTTTCGTGGACATTCGTTTTCCCTAATGTTGAAGATATTCATACTGGTTATACTCGTATAACTGATATTGAAATGATTCTTTCTGAACCTAAGCCTCCAACAGTTTGTACTTCTAGAACATCAAAACTTTTCACTTTTTCAGTAAAATTTTCTAATTTTACTGTTCAATAGTTTATATTATCTTGTTAATTAACAACAACTTTTTGCAGTGCTAATCCGCACCAAAGATTGAAACATGTGATTCTAAATTTAAGATAACTAATTTACATAGAAAATGAAGCAATTTTATGTCTTTTTGTTAGAGGAAAGTAATTTAATTTTCGTTAATTTTAAGAAAAGTCATTTAAGTTTTGTTTTACATAAGAAAAGCTATGTAATTTTAATTGACTATAAGCAAAGTATTTTTTTTTTTGTTCAATAGAAGTTAAGTCTTTATTTTTGTGTTTAATTTCATTGCTAATAACAGAATTTTGATTTATATGTGTTGTTTTAATCGCACGTACGGAACTACTCCACAGCGTACGAAGGTACCCTTAACACTGTATATAGGTGCCCCGTTGTTGGGGTGGATTCGTACAAATTCCAGATTTTGTTTAAATCATAATTATGGTTGAAACATTAGATGAAATCATCTGTCATTTTTTTATATGAATCTCGTATAGTTAGACTATAAATTTAAGCTGTCAGGTGATTGATTCATGAAAAAATAAAAAAAAATAAAAAATAAAATGTAGAAACCGTACGAAGGGTCCCCACCTCCCCTACGTGTCCTCGGATGAATTGCTTGTGACGTCGACGCGTATAAAAAACTCATAGAAAAATACTGCACTATGTCCTCGACTTAATGCCTAGTGACACCGACGCGTATAAAAATCTGCAACGCAGGACCACGCCGAAACTAACTCATCACTGTCTGTCAAAAAATACTGCCCTCTCCTCTATCACGAACCGTTGATTTTATTAAGTAAAATCCGACGCTGCGTAGAGCACAAACCAATTATTCCATAAGGTTCACCAACCCTGCTGGCCGAAATCCCAATTTCATACAGGAAAAACCCGCATGCTGAACAAAACACAATTCCATAAGTTCAACCACCGCACGTCCAATACCTCCGAACTTGCGTGGACCTCAATCCAATTATTCCATAAGGTTCGCCAACCCTGCTGATCAATCCCAATTTCGTACAAGAAATTGTTGTGGAATCCGCATGCTGAAAAAAACCCAATTCCATAAGTTCAACCACCGCACGTCCAATACCTTATTACTATTTTTCTGCACAATATGCATTCGAGTTACTTCCCTCATTCCACCACAGTCATAAAATCATGTCAGCATTTCATTTGTTTACTACGATCGTAGATCCCAACATCCGTTGCTATGAAATTCGACCGAGGGATTCCATCTTACTCGCATTGTTTATTTTTTAACTCGTGACGATACATGCTGATAATAAGCGCCTGCATGTCTCAGATGTCACTCTCATGTGAGGTTGGGTTGGTGGACGCTTTCTTCTAGATATTATTTTTCTTAGCAAAGCGATTGTTTTGGGTTTTATGCGTAGTATATGACATTTTGTTTGGTCACACGGAATGTTCTTACATGTGTTTTCCGCCAAATACGATTTTACTTAGTCCAGCAGTTTGCTTTGGTTTTTATGCGTAATGCTTGATATTTTCCTTAATCATTCAGTTCTTTGTTATATGTGTTTTCTGCTAAATATGATTTTACTTAGTCGAGCGATTTGTTGTGGTTTTATGTGTAGTGTTTGATATTTCGTTTGTCACGCGGTATGTTGTTACATGTAAAAGTTTTGCTTTCAGGCAGGGCATGGTGACGAGTCCCTAACATGCGCATTTATCTAAAAGACATAAGATACATCAAATAAATTAAATTGTATTTTAGTTAAAGCTTAGAAATGGCTCTGCAGGGAGAGTGCTTATTAATCAAAGTGTTCTTGGACACTAGTACTCTTTGGGGAGTGCCACCCCTACGTGCCCGAGGAACCAGAGGTTTCCGTAAGGTTCCACCGGGGACTACGACCATGCAACAATCCCTGGGCTACGAATTAGATATTGGATTGAAACCGGCGTTTTGAACTAGTGGATATATTTTGGACCTAGTTGCATAACACGGCACTGCCGGTGTGACACTCGCGCGTGAGCCGCTCCAATCTAAGTATAATAGCGTCGTCGTCCCAGCAAAACGTTGGCAGGTCTCGGAGTACGTTTTGAATTTGCATCGTTGAGTTGGTGGTGTAGGTTCGATTCAGACGGAATCCCGATTAATGCTGGTCTGGCTCTGAGGACCTATTTCCATAAGGGTTGGTGCCAACCCTCGCTTGACCTCCCGCTCCGTAAAGATTACCATGGGGCTAAAAAAGTTACAAAGCATACGAACCAAGATAGCAGCTCTGAGGAGGGGAGCCATCAGATATGACATCTTTGAACTCATCAAAAATGACTAAGAAACACAACAATAAATACACTTAAATATACACTAAAGAATTAAAGGACGATGACAAACGGACGACTGAATGAAAACATTTAGAGAGCACATATCAGCTGGATATAATTGCGACATTCGCATACAGTTAAAAAAGCGCGAGCTCTAGTATGCCCTAGAGTGCGAAATAAACCACCCTGAAGTCGAACAACAATTCACAACAGAATAAGAAAAGTTTAAGGAGACCAACGAAGTGCCATTGTGTAAAGCTGCTCACATCGCCGAAAATGTAACTGCAGCACTGTTTCAAAAAAATTGAAGCAGAAAAACCCTCTCCAAAGAAAAGGTTGGGGACTACAACAGCCTTTGAGAGCTATCAGGAAGAAAGATCAATCCGTAAAGCGGAAAACTTTCTAAAGAAAATTAAATCTGAATGTGATACGCAAAAAAATCTTAGTAAAATTGTAAGGAACGGGATCGTCAAGCTAGAGGAGCCTGTAGGTCATATCGGGCTTTACCGCCGGAGCTGGTTGAAGGCTCAAGAAGATCAAACGGCCGGAGAAAAGCAGAAGGCTAAAGAGGAGCTGAGGAAGCGTAAATAACTCCACCGCCAAACACCATCAAAAGAATAGCGTCCAGTACAATCGAAAAAGATAAGAAAAAACTGAGAAAAGAGAAGGCACTTAACAGGTATGACAATTTAGATCAGGGATTCCTGACAAAAACACTCACCAAATTCACCAAAAAATGCCTATCGCAGAAATTGAAGTTTTCATAGATACTCTATTAAAAACAAAGACTCGTGTGGTAGGCACTGCTCGTAAAACCTAAGGGTAGCTAACCTTACGCAGATGTATTTTGGAGGGTCAGGGAAGGTGTAAGGCCCGGAAATTTAAAACTGCCATTATAGCAGTGCAACTAACTCAGCCTGGTCACATAGTCTTATTTGAAGCAAAGCACAATAATAAAGAAGCATTTTGCGATGCAGTCAAGACGGTTCTCGGGAAATGAGCAACTGTGGCCTGCACTACGAACCTGGTCAAGGTAGAAGAAGCACTTCAGTTGGCTAGAAAATGTCTTCCCAAAATGATTGATAGTAGTAAGGCTTTCTGCTGGCAAGATCTAGTGGACAATATGAACAGTGATCCATGGGCCTTTAGCTACAAGCTAGTTATGCGGAAACTGGGAGCGCCAGGTAAGCCCTGCATATATAAAGCAGAAAAGATGGACGAGATAGTGTGGGTACTTTTTGCAGTCCATCCTGTTCATGTTGATGCTGTCCATGGCAAAACAGTCGTCAGATGCCCACTCATCACAGGGTTGGAGCTAGAAGAGGCAGTCTCATCACTAAAACCAAGCGGCGTCCCAGGTGAGGTGTTGCAGCTCGTCTTTCGCGATCCTCCTGACTTGCTACTGAATACATTCAATGTTTGTGTGCGAGAATGAGGTTTTCTTGAACGTTAGAAGGCAGAGAGGCTTGTGCTGCTCAACAAGGAGAAGAGGAGTTTCAGGTTGCTGTATGTACGAGTATACCACCCGATATGCATGCTAGACACGGCTGGATGGAAAAGTGCTGGAAAAAACTTATCAAGCGAAGACTCACTGATTGCAGAGGTTCTAAGCACGGATAATCTGAACGCCTTCAATTTTTCTAGATGGTGGGATATTCTGGATACGCTGAAGATCTCTTTTCAAGTTCTAGAATATCTTCTGTAACCTTTGAGTAACTACTTGAAGGACTGAAGCTTGCTTAATGATGCAATGCAAGGCCGACAAAGGATGGAAAGTGCATCAGATATTGCTCAAGGATCTATTCATGATCCAAACCTGTGAAACATACCAAACGATGAGCTACTGAAACTAGCGCTACCAGATGAGTCGCATTTGATCAGCTATATAGATGATGCTCCGATACTAGTTGCTAAACGCACAGTCGATTAGTTGCAGCTTAGACTAAGTAAGCCAATGCACCAGGTGAGAGGCTGGATGATTGCTTGCAACTTTAGCCTAGCACTGATTGAAACCGAAGTCGTCATCGTGAAAAAGAAGAGAATCGTCCGAGTAAGGACAATCAGTATTGAGGAACTACTGGTTGAATCAAAGCCATCAGTGAAGTCCTCAAGCTACGATTCTAAACTGGGTTTTCGGGTTGACAGGCGAGGTTTTTAGTGAGTAGTGCAGTTGCTTACTAGCATGAAATCCCCCACAATCACTGCGTAAATATCAAACCACAAAAAAAGTACCAGAGGTGGCTGGCCGACAAATCGGGCCTAAGGCTGATAAAATTACTTCAGCCGTATCGGCTCTGAATCGACTTATGGCCAACGTAGGGAAATCTAAGCCATCAAAAAGACGACCGTAGAGTCGGTGCTACTATACGGAAAAGAAATATGGGGTGACGCTCTCAGCAAGGAGCAGTCCTGAAAACGCTTGGCAAATGTACAGAGAAGAAGAGCACTGACGATTGCATCTTAATACCCGCCAGTTTCTGATCCAGCAATGCTGTACTAAGTACCTGCGTTGTAGCAAGAACACGAGGATGACAATTGCCTGCAAGGAGAGGCAACGCTGATTTGAAACCGTGGCTCGATTGAACGCTTGGTGAGACTGACTGCGATCTGACTCAGTTCTTGAGTGCGCATGGATGTTTTTAGACTTACTTACACAAGATTAATAAGTCACGGTCCCCCAATGAAGGTTTTGCGCAAAATAGGAAGACGATGCCTGTCACAGATTTTTTGCATGCAAAAGATTAAACAGGCTGTGCTAGGGTGCAGGCATTTTAGAAATGGAGTGGTATTTTAGTAATAGATAAGAAATATCCTACAGATATTCTGAACATCAGAAGGCATTGCCAAATAAAGTTTGCTGAAATTCGCCTGCCTCTATGAGTGCCAAAGTGCAAAAGTGGATAGTTTTGTTTTGTGTTTGCCATTATTCGCAAATTTATTTTAGGTCTCGTAAGTTCGGGCATATTGAGGTGATATAATTTATCCATGTTGAGCTTTGTTTTACTGATTGCTTCCACATCAACTAAACGTAAATCTGTACGTTTATATACTCTACTCAGAGCATCAATGCTAACACAACTAAAAAACCTAAAAAATAGATAAATAGAAATATCAACAATAACGCCGCAACCAACAGCTACCGCCACGATGTTAACAGCACATTGAGGACGATACTAACAACGGCAAAAGCGGCAACGAATACAATGACATTGAAGACGGACGAAAAATGGAAATCAGCGGACAGCCTTATCCAGACTGAAATTCCTGCGCCATTCAGGCGCAGCAAAAAAATGGTGCGGACGCCAGGAGGAAGAAGGAAGACCAGCGAATTTTGCATGACACGCCAAATGTTCGCGCGGTGAGAGAAAATACATAGAACGTCATGAATTTGATGGTTACTGCGCCGACTGCTACTGAAGCGATCGAAGTAAGGGTCTTAAATGCCGAAACAAAAACAAACCATCCTGCGATCATGGCAGAAGAAGAAAGGAGTCACTATTTTACCGCCAATGTCGAAAATATGGCTGAAGTACTGTAATCGGATAGAAATCCAATAGCCTATCACAAGAAAGGGGGTCGTAAAGTATAACTGTCATCTAGCGACATAAAACGTGAATGTTCTTTTGAGGGACTACCTGAAGGACCGAAAGCTGCTTTAAGACACTATGCAGGGCCAACGATGCACGCAAGTTACATCAGATGTTGCCCAGGGATCTACTCTTGCTCCATATTTACGAAACGTGCCTCACGAAGGGTCACTGAGATTGGAAATGCCAGATGAGCCACGCTTAGTCGGCTACGCGGGGTGCATCGTTGAACAAGTGCAACTTAATTTATATACATATATACAAATTGGCCAAGTGAGGGACTGAGTGACTGCTCACGGGTTCAGCCTAGCCCCGGAGAAAACTCCTTGGAGTAAGAAAGATTAGCATTGTACACATACTAATCGAATTGAAGTCAGTGGTAAAGAACCTGGGACTACTGGTCGACTCATAGATGAGTTTCTTTGAGCAAATTAGAGCAACGGCCAATAAAGCTACTTCTGGCGCATCGGCTACGAGTCAACTTATAGCCAACGTAAGGGGCCCCAACCTATCAAGAAGATGCCTCTAAATAAGTGTTGTAGGGTGAGTGCTACTGTACGGATCAGAGGTATGGGGTAACGCTCTCAGTAAGTACGCGTACCGAAAACACTTGTCACAGGTACAGAAAAGAAGAGCACTGAGGATTGCATCCTCATATCCGACAGCTTCTTTTTCGGTGGAGAAAATTATTTAAGGTGTGATACCTATTACATTCCTGACTAGAGAGCGCCACGCAGTTTACTTGCGTTGAAACGAGTACACGAGAGAGACGGTTGCCCGCGAGGAGACACATCGCTCACTGAACGATTGGCAGCAGTTTTGCGTGAATCGCATGAAGAGAAGGTGGACTTTGCGCCTCTTCACGGCTGGGAAACCGTGGCTTAATCGAAGGCATGCTGAGACTGATTTCTATCTGACGCAGCTTTTGAGCGGGCATGGGTGTTTTTCAGTCAAACCTGCACAAGATTGGTAAGTCACGGTCCCCGATTGGCGGTTTTGCCCAGAAGAGGAAGCCGATGCCTGCCACAAAATTTTTTGTCTGCAAAAGATGAGACAGGCTCCGACGGAACCTCTACAGGGAGATGGGAGAGCTTACCCCGGATATTATAGTCGCGGTGATGTTTGGATCGATTGACAAATGAAACCATGTAGCACATTTTATTCGTGCAGTCCTAAAAGCAGCAGCCGAGGACGTCGAGGATGGGGGATCGCTTGTCTGGCAATTCCATCTGGAAGCAAACTTTAAATTTCCGAATGTTTAGCAGAAAGTGTTTCGACTCTGGTGTAATGCCGGCAACCAATTTTGTTAATGGTTCGGATGGAGATTGCGATTCCGGCTATTCAACTTTTCCATTGCCGCAACAACACGCTTGGAGGTTCATTTTGATATTTCAATACATTACAATGCAGACACGCTTCGTTCATTGATCCTATAACAACATTTGGATGTGCGCTATCTTCGCAATCTGCAATTTATTCGAATGCAATCCAATTTAATGACAACCAATCTTGTTGACGACGTGTTTTCCGTCGGACCTGATCGTTATCTGGTCGATTGGCACGTAATTCTTCCATCTTCAAACGAAAATTTTTTAAACGCTACGAGTTTTGATCAGCAGCTTCATTTGCACGCAATTGTGCCACACGTAACCTTTCTGATTCATTGTGCTATCTGCAGTGGTAATCGGTGTCATAATTTCTTGCGACTCTATTTTGTAAGTTCTTACGTGTATTTCTTACGATCTTTTGTCGTTTCGGTAGCGTTTTATTATTTGAAATCTGAATGATGACAATCTCGATATGATTTTTAATTGCACGTGTGAATCATGTCTGTATTGTGCAGCTTCTATGATTGGTTTTTTTTTCAATATATTTCGTACAATCGAAAAATAACCTCAAAAATATCTCTCTCGTACAAAATCGAAAAATTGAAATCGAAACCCATTTTAAGCATTTTTTCATTTAATCGCATTAAATTTAAAAAAAATCATTACTTTGCATGCATACTTGTGAAATTCTATGAATTATTTCTTTTTCAACATTTTTGAATAAGAAAAAAACGTAAATATTAATTTTTAGCAAGAGTTTTCTTGTTAATAAATGAGAATTTGATTTTAAAATGTTCGGCTGTCAAATTTTTGCTGCACTCAAAACCTGTGCAAATGCCGACCGCCATCTAGTGTTACGTATCCTTACTTGTGTCCTCAACCATCGCGGGGACATAACAAACATATACTGTGAACATTGAACACAGTCATAATGCAATTTCAGAAAGTCTAGAGCAGAGGTTCCTGACTGTTTTCTCGCGTAGACCCCCTGTCATGTTTTTCAATTTTAGATAGACCCCCAGCTATTCACTTTAAAAGATTTAAATTTCTAACAGTAGTCAAGTACCTGTGGTATGAAAAAGTAAAAACAAAACAACAGATTCTTACACATTTATTAATTAAATTTAAATCAAAATATAGTAACTGTCACACGAAAAAAAAACTAAGCGAAAAATAAATTCATTTAATAGGAGGAATGAACTTGATGGTTTAATAACAAATTATCGACATTTGGCATTAATGTAGTTAGGTTTAATCTCAAATATCCTCGATTAATGATGTCCAGTTTGTTTCTTTTTTAGGGTTTTGCAAAATAGTTTTACAAAACCCTACTAAAATCGCGTCCTGTCGGTCTGTCTGTCCGTGTGTCACAGCACTTTTCCTCGCAAACTACTTAAGCTAGAAACATCATGCATGCAGGTGTAAAATGGCGCTCTCTTCAAAAGTCAACTACAAAAAATTTTAAAAAATTTTCAAGGGGGGTCTCTCCATATAGGGGAGTGGCCCCCGAAATAAATTTCATCATGAAAGGTCTTGATAAGAAATTTTCAAAACTGGTCTTAACTTGGCACTTTTTGTTTCGAGGGGGGCACAAGGAGGGGAAATACACGAAAAATTTGTGTCCCCCCTCGCGACTGGACACCTGTGATGCGAAAAATCTGAAAAAAATTATGGAAGTAGGTGTTTATGGGTGCAACAACAACAAATACGTTAAAACTCAAAATTCGCTCAACCTTGTCTATAATAGTATGGTATTCGAATTTCACATTTTAATATCGTATAGGTACCCTTAAACTAAACGAAATTCAAGATTTAAGTAGTCCTACAAAAGGTCCACAATCTTTATAAGTTTGATGGATTGAATGATATACACGGAAGTTATAGCCATTTGAAATTTCTCCTATTAGAACAACAATCACACATGATTTTGGTATTTTATGGACTTTCCATCGAATCAGTCGCTGCAGTTTTAATTTGATCTTCTTGGAATTTTCAAATAAGATCAATAAAAATTTTTTTTTTCTTTTGGGGGCATTCATGATTTGGGTAGTTTTTGTTGGTTTGCAACAAAATGGCTACCGTTGAAAATAGTATAACAGTGGATTTTCTTTTAAACGTGTACATCTCTTTGACATATTTCTTGACTGTATTCGTTGCTGGTGACCGCATTTCTGAGAAATTGAGAACAAAACCCTCTGACATGAGCATAGGTCTGTTTACCCAACTTGTTTTGTTGTAAGATTTATAGCTGCGCTAAAACCACCTTCTACTAGGTAGGAAGATGGAAAAGCAATTAAAAACCTTCTCGCGGTATTCCATAATACGGGATAAGTAACAGGTATGTCATTTAGAAGCCAGAATTGTTGATATCCGTTTCTAAACTGTACCTTAAGCTCTACGTTGGTACTTATTCCAATCAAGTCCACTTGTAATGTAACATCCACTTCTTCAATGTCACCAAATGGATTGATAGTCCATCATGGTATTACCAGCGTCAAAATATCCTCAAATCTAGTTTCAAAATCAGAATAGACGGCATTCAAATGACTGACATAGATTGAATGTCGTCTTTCTGACAGATTACCTGGGACAAATCGAAGAGCTGGGAAAATTCGTATCCTCCAATGTTTTGCTTCACCAGTTTAATTCTGGCAAGAAATGCTAAAATGGTCGACTTTGTTTTTATCAAATTTAAACTGTCACATTGCAACTGCAAGTTCACCATTTTAAATTTATCAAACAAATCTGGCAAACAAGCAATGTATGTTTTCTTCTTCAACAAATTTTCTTTAAAATTTTCATCTTTACTATCGAAAAACTAACACAGTTGCAAATAGTATAAAAAATCTTGTTAGGTATAAGCCTTTCGACAGCTAGCGTACATTAATGTGAAAAACTGATTGGTGGAAGATCTCGTCATTTTCTTCACACAACTGCGCAAATAACCGCGTATTCAACGCATTGTTTCAGATTCGGTTTACTGCATCAATGAAAAATTGGAGAGATTCATGCAATCTTATATTCAAATTTTCAGCAGCTAAATGTTGTCTATGGATGATGCAGTGTATTGCTAACACCCCGGGTACATTTTCTTTTAAAAAATTTATAAAACCACGATGACGCCCAATCATGGCAGGTGCTCTATCTGTAGCTACCGATATAATATTTGATAAAGGAATTGCTTTTTCCAAGTGTATTGCTAACACTCCGGGTACATTTTCTTTTAAAAAACTTATAAAACCACGATGACGCCCAATCATGGCAGGTGCTCTATCTGTAGCTACCGATATAATATTTGATAAAGGAATTGCTTTTTCCAAGTGTATTGCTAACACTCCGGGTACATTTTCTTTTAAAAAACTTATAAAACCACGATGACGCCCAATCATGGCAGGTGCTCTATCTGTAGCTACCGATATAACATTTGATAAAGGAATTGCTTTTTCCAAGAAGTAAGCCTTCAAAACATGAAATATGAATTTGCCTTTAATATCGGTTGTCAAAGTTCTCGCAAATAGTAATTCTTTGTTGATATTTTGATCCATAATACAACGAACATATGCCAGTAATAATGCTTCATTACCAGGTAAAGTTGACTCGTCCAGCTGTATAGAGAAATGGGTCGTTTGCAAATAATGACACAAGAAGCTTTCAACATCATTACTCATTTCATCAATACGTCTTTGCACTGTGTTGTTGCTTAAAGAAATTTTTTTAATAATATCGGATCCAGGTTTGTGTAGAACAGTTTTTAAAACCTCTTCAATGGCTGGCAAAATCAACTGCTCTCCGATAGTATGCGGTTTTCCGGATTTTGCTATAAGCAACGAGATATTGTAAGACGCTCGCAAACCATCATCGTTTCTTTGTGACGTCGAAGCGAACATTTTTTCCAGCGTGGGTCTCTTCTGAAGTTTATCTTTAAATGTTTGAAAATATTTCAAATCTTTATCTGTTTTATCAGGGTGACACCTTCTCAGAAGACCTTCCAGCTTAGATGGCTTCATCACGTCATTGCTAAAAACGTTGTTGCATAAAAGGCACAAAGGCATTTGTTTGTCCGACAATGATGGGACGAAGCCAAACTTCAAATAATTAACATTGTACTGTCCGCAATTTCTATTTTGATTTGGTCATGTTTAGTTTCGGTTATCTATGGACAAAATTAATCTTTTTAAATAAGCTATAGCAATACAATAATAAAAAATTTAAATTTATAATACCGATTGCTTGAAAATTGAGGAGAACATGTGTAGTAAGGCATAATTTGGATATTGAACTAATAATAACTCAAGCTTTACCATCTTTCCTAACAACGAGTACAAAACTATGAGTAATATCCTATAAAAATAATGTTGTACTTACTTTTCTCCGGGATTCTCAAACAAAATGACATTGATTCCCTTGAATTTAATTTAATTACCACTTTATGTTATTATAAACTAAGGTTGGTTTTATTGCCGGGAAAGAACTTTGAAGCGGTTCACATACATAAGACAACGAGCGAATATACACATTTGATAATGCAACGAGGTTAAACCATTCACTTCTATAGTATCAGAAGACACACAACCATGTAGAGAAAATGTGCGACGCGTAAAATGCTCCAAGATTTAGGCCGCGCGAAAATAGCCAGGAATCACATTGACTCATAAATTTGGTGTATTTTTTGTAACTACTGTAATCCGTACATCTTATTCTCAGGCCTCATCCAGATTGTTCGAGTTATTTGGATTAACGAGGACACAGAAATTGTATGTCATATGATTGTTTGTTAGGAAATATACTTTAATATAACATAAACATACAATAACTGTGTCTTTGTTAATCCAAACAACTCGAACAATCTGGATGAGGCCTGAGAGCAAGATATACGGATTACAGAGGTTACCCTGTAATACACAAAGTTTATGAGTCGATGCGATGCGCGGCTATTTTCGCGCAGCCTAAGTGAAAACACCGATTGTTGTTTCTCTTGTAGAAGACTCACAGCTCTGTGGAATGAGTGTGATGCACACTGTAAAGCGAGTAAGATGCTCGGTTAGGCGCATACCATGGAGCGAGTGAGACGCGTATAAAATACTCCGAGATCAAGTGAAAGCAGTTTTAGACCGACGATGTTAATTATAATAAATTTTTATAATTTTTTAATTTCAAAATTAAATCAATTATACCGTTTTTTTCGACCACTTGCAGGTCTCCATCGACCCCTGAAGGTCGATATAGACCACTTTGGGAATCACTGGTCGCGAAACCTAGTACAAGCACCAATCAATTTTTATATAGGAGGTCTGTTCAAAAAGTACCCGGAAATGTGGTCCCCTTCAAAGTAGTCCCCCCCAGATATAATACACTTATGCCAGTGTTTTTTTCCAATCTTCGAAGCACTTTTGATATTCACTTTTTGGTATGTCCTTGAGCACTCTCAGCGATTCGGCCTTTATTTCTTCAATCGAGGAAAAACGCTGACCTTTCATGGAACAGGAAAAAGTCACACGGAGCCATATCTGGTGAATATGGAGGTTGGGGCATGACTACGGTATTGTTTTTGGCCAAAAAATTACGAACAAGCAACGACGAGTGAGCAGGTGCGTTATCGTGGTGCAAAAGCCATGAATTCTTTTTCCATAAATCGGGGCGTTTTTTTCGGATTGCTTCACGCAAACGCCACATAACTTCAAAATAATACTCCTTATTAACTGTGCGACCTTGTGGTAAGAACTCTTGATGCACTATGCCATTATAATCGAAGAAAACAGTCAGCAAAACCTTGACATTTGATCGAACTTGACGTGCTTTTTTCGCTCTTGGTGACGTTGAATGATTCCAGGTGGACGATTGCGCTTTGGTTTCGACATCATAACCATACACCCATGTTTCATCACCAGTTATGACCCTTCCAAGCAAACTTGGACCGTCGTTGACGTCATTTAACAGCTCCTGAGCGATGTTCATGCGATTGTTTTTTTGGTCAAAATTCAGCAGTTTCAGCAAAAATCGCCGAGCTCATAAAAACACGTCGAACCTTAGCGACCACCACAAACAAAGTAAACAGTGAATATGGCTGAAAATTTTATCATACTTTAGGGGCATGTATACCAACACAATAAAAAAAATTTTTTGACAATCGGACTCTCCAGACCCGCGAAATTTAAAAATTCCGGATACTTTTTGAGCAGACCTCGTATATTGTATATATGATTATTTTTAATCAATTTATGGAGTTAGACTAGAAAAATTTATAATAATAGTAGTCCATTGTACAATAGTCGAAATTCGAACTTTGGTATTGAGATTTATTATTTGGATGTCTCATTAGTGACCAGAACGGACTTCGAGGTGACATGGTGAATCTCATGCTCAACCATGTGATTATTACCTAATTTTTGAATCAGCACGCATCACAGCTGGCTGGGCTGAGAGCCAGACAGCAGCATCAGAAGCTCAAACTGGGAAGCTGCTGCGCACGCGCAGTATTCCCTAACCTACACAGACACGGACTAAATTTAGCTATAAGTGAAACTAATTTTTTTTCTGTGGATTAAATGTAATTCTCGTAATATAGTTGGTTGGTTTTTTCGCACTTTTTCCACTCATTGGATTAAAATCTCGCCTCGTGGCCATTTAGTTTTATAATAATTGTTATGTGTTAAATTCACTGTATGTTTGTAAAGTGTTAAAGATGATTTAAGTAAAGTATATTTTCATTCAACTTATTTAAAATTAATACTGCCAGCTAATTGCATGCATTCAAAAGACGAACATTAACATCCATCAAATGCTGAAGTCTGTCACCCGTCCCAGACTTTGCCATCCATTTGATAATTATCGTTTCAATTTCATTACGACAGGTTCAAATATCTCTTTGGGCTATTCAACTGCATGAGCTATTGCTGTTTCTAGAACTACTAGCTGACAAACTCAGTCACGATTTATTCGCTAGACTGCGAAACAAATGAGCTAGTACCTCTTACATATCTATCTCCCCGTCTATCACATATGCACATTTTCCAAACAGAGTCAATGCAATCATCTAATGTATATTCCACCTTCTAACTCTGGCTTTTAAAAGGCTACGCGAAGGGAAGAAAAAACAATTGGCAGCTACTTGCATTGTCCAACGCATACGAGTATATCATGCAAATTAAACGCACATGTCACACACAATATTCTTCTATCAAAAAGGACACCCCTAATTGTGCGTTTTAACTCGTTGCAGTTGTTCCTGTTTAGTTTATTCTTTCACGTAACATACGGTCGAATTGTGCGTTCTCCAGCAGCAACTTGAGCCCAAGAAGACCAACAACGTATAGTTGATAGCTGTCGACTAGGCCTGCCAATTATGCCATTACATGTCAAAACGTTTACCATATCTGGTGTTCCTTCAATTGACATGGGAAACCGTGCTGACAAGGTGACATAATAGTAACAACGAAACTGGCATTTGAAAATTTTTTCATTCAAGGCAACAAAAAGTGCATTGCAAAGTGCACTCCGCACTTCGACAAAACGCATTCAAGTTGGAGTGTGGGTGAGCTTCAGGCAGACTTAAGGCCAAAAAGTATTCGCTGTATTCATAGACAGTGTTTCGAAGTTACTTTAGATAGGATTTTTGCGACGATTACACCAACGACGGTAGCTGAATGGCCTCACCCACTTCATTCTCCTTCAGCAGAGTAATCTACGGCGATCTTATTGCACCGTTTAGCTAAGTACTAGTAGCATGTCTTATTGATCCGCCTGCGATATGAGCTTAATAATATTTAGATTCAATCGCCCCTTGTCCTCCGCAACTGGAAGTATCTGTTGTGGCCCATTAGGTTTTGAAGGAGTTATGAAATACTATAAACTCATTCTTTTCCTGCAGTTAGGACAGGTTTTGTTATTTCTTGGACAGGTGTTTTGCGTGCAATATGTGACAAATTTATGTTAGAAGTCAACGACACAAATCGGTTTGTTGTTTTGCTTGCGGCCTTTAACTCTGGATGAACGGTGACAAAGCATGTGTGCTTACTTATGATTGTTATTACGCTGGAGTAGTCAAGTTGATAGAGTTATTATATGCTTTGAAAATAGCAGGGATGTCATCATAATGTTGTCTTATTAAAGGCATATCAGCCAATGCAAGGGGCTAATATTTTTCATACGTCATTTGCTCGTTTTTGACTATTGATAATTCACAATTTCATTATAGTGCAGTCTATTTAGCACGAAAAAATAGGGTTCGTTCGAAAAATGACCTACCAAAATTTGACTTGATAAATCGTTAGGGAGGCATAAAATAAAGTTAACGTTAGATTTCCGAAGTGATCCCCTCCTCTGGTTTTGAGAAAATCCAAAAAAATTTTGAAACGCGTTTTTCTCGAAATCTATTAGTTTTAGAGAAAAATTTATTGAACAAAAAATGTAGAGGACATCGTAAACTGGCGCTAAAGTATCAATAAAGATGTTTTTGGCATTTTCGTTGAAAAGAAATAGGTTTTTCACAAAAATATAAATGAGAAATGTCATAAAATTTGCCACATTTTTTATTCAAACAATTTTTTTGTAAAACTTAAAGTTCTTGAACTGTAGGCGAAAAGATGCTGCGCAGCATAATTAACGGTTCTTTGTTACTTTCGCCGGGCCTGTCGGCATAGTTTGGACAAAGGATCGATTTCTAACATCAGCCTAATCCCCTACTAGCGTGCATTTTTCAGTTGCTTTGAAGAGCAAAGTCGTCTAAACTTTGCTCTCTCAAAATTAATGTCTGTTTCGTTTGTGAGAAAAGTGTTGATGTGAATGATAAGATCACCGTGGGGCCAAAAGCGCGAAAGACGTTGATAAGATCAAGCAAAATCAGAGGTGATTCTGCCATCCAATTATATTCTGGTGGAGCATTTTTCCAAAGTGAAGCTAGACAAAAATTACTGTCAGATGCATTTTACGCCTCTCGAAAGAAAAATGCTGAAAAAGGAAGACTTACTTGTGAAATAGCACGTGTCATCGGAGAAAAAATTCGTTGCAAGTATTACAAATCAAATCCAAAAGATTATCCTACTACTACCACCTTCATGAACGAAGTTTAAAGAGACGTACTGATGTTACTGAAGATTCTGCTTGAAGAAATAATACTTCCTGGTAAGAAAGTAACTTTCATCCCTACCTACAAGAAGAAAATAACAGCTATTGCACATGCTATCATTCAACTTGCTCATCCAAGATGTTTTCGGTCTAAAGTTTTTCTCGCTTTTGGATGCTACATGAAAAAAAATCACGGATTGAGAGAACTCATCGAAGCTTTAGTAGAATTGGTTTCTCCTGTTCCAATTACGAAGTCCAGCTCTTGGAGGCTTGTTATCTGGGAAAAAATCAGGCTATTCCTTTACCTTCTGCGTTTTCTCAATAGGTCACTGATAACGCGGATTTCAACATCAATACCTTGGACGGGCATAATTCATGGCGTGTCACGGGAATGATTCAGTGCGTCACTCCGACCGCTGCGATTCAGCAAGACGAGCCAGCACGTAGGGAATTAAGCAAGAGAAGATCTGTTCATCCAGCTGAATTGGCAAAAATCGAATTGGTTCCATATGATCCTAAGCTTTCAACTGGATTAAAACAAATCTCAGTGTTAAATTTTGACGAATTATACTCCTCTCTAGATCGAGCTTCGCCGAAAAAACTGGACTTGATGGTAGCTATGCAAAATAGAAGTGCGATGCTACATTTCCTAGTTGGAACGGTTTCATGGAGCAAGTTACGGAAGGCAAATCCTTTGAAATTTCAAAAGTATTGTTTCTGCCTTTCATCAATGCACCTCTACGGACGTCACAACAGTACTCACTGCACTTCTTTACATCTGCAAAATTGGAAACTTATGCGGCCAAGTTATCAAGATTGTGAACTTCGATCAACAATTATACTTGAAGGCAAGGGATATTGTTGCATACGCTTATAATGATTCCGAATCGCAGTATCCTGAATTACAGGACGTTGTTGTTTGCCTTGGAGGACTCATCTCATACTATTATTTATGGGTGTAATTGGCAATATTATGGCAGGCAGCGGATTTGTGGGCTTCAATTTATACTGAAGGATCGATACCGTAAATGCTTCTGGGAAAAGCGTATGCAAGAGCAGTTCGAGCGCATTTTCTCACCAATTAGGCTCTTGAGAGAATAATCTTGGATTCTTTGGATCAAAATGAGCCAACCTTCGAGGAAGCGCGTAGTTCTCTGGACGAAGTTGTTGAATCCGTCGATAGAACTGACATAATGGATGCTGCGGAGAGTGATGAAATCGATCGGTTCGCGAAGTTATTCGAAAAAAAAAAAAACTTGCTGAATTTGAACAAAGAGGTCCAACTGCAAAGCTGTGGGTTCAATACTACCGCATGACATGTCTTCTAAAACAGTTTATTGAAGCCGAACGTACGGGAAATTGGACTCTGCACGCAACTACGATCCGAAAGATGTTGCCGTTCTTTCATTCAAGTGGATATTTCAACTACGCAAAATCTGCACACCTTTATTATATATATAAGACATGGCTACGTTAAAGGACAGGATGACACCCACGGAGTTTGAAGACTTTACTGAACGCGGCTTTTGTACAATTTAAGAAGCGAAAAATTTTTCTCTGGCATATCTCCAAATCAAACGATCGAACAAACAACAATGCGATTGGCAAAGACTCGAGGAGATTTGACAGCACCAGGTAGAGAAATAAGGGATAATGAAACGGCAAAGTGGATTTTAAGCATGTACAGTTTGTTAACCTTTGTGAGCAGTTCGAGTCATTTGCTGGTGTTCACAGCTTATCATCAGAGCAACACGTTGACTTGCGGTGTAAACGAATGGAAAGAGATAACGAAGATGCTGGAAAGTTAGACTCCTGGTTCTCTAGCCACGACCCGTCCCCAGTATTTCAGAAATAGTTTCTATCAGCACAGGCATAGTAGACGATGAAACCATCAACTGTCATCTAGCTGAAAAAGAGGGCATTAAAATGATGAACAACATGGCTGGCAGCTTTGGCGAACTAAAGTTTGAACGAAAAAAAGCAGTGAAACCGTTGACAATCATGACAGTAAAAGTTGAAGTGGATGATACTGTTGTTGCCATCGATCTGATGCTACTTTTTCAACGTATTTTTTTTTGTGGTAGGGAGGTGAATGCTATTTATGCACAGAGTGTGGGACTCCCATGCGCGACTGGACTACTCACTAAACACCTCCCCTGTCAACCTGAGAACCCAGCCTGGAACCGTTTGACACATTACTTCGGGCCAGGTCTCGTTTTGTTACGCCGTGGAGCGCCTTCAAGCTGGGGAACCCCTTTCCTAGCGGGGGGGAGAGGGGAAGAGGAATTGCCAGAAGAGCGATCCCCCAGCCGCAGCGCCCCCGGCTGCTGTGAGTCCCTTTTATCTTTTAGGACTGCCCGAGCATAATGTGCCACCTGGTTCCATTTGTCAACCGATTCGAGCATCACCGCAACTATATTATCCGGGGTGAGCTCCCCCGTCTCCCTGTAAAGTTCCCTTCGCAGCCTGACCCATTTGGTACACGCAAAAAATGTGTGATAGGCATTGTCCTCCTCTCCTGGGCAAAACCGACAATCAGGAGACCGTGACTTACCGATTTTGTGCAGGTAAGACTGAAAACATCCGTGCCCGCTCAGAAGCTGGGTCAGATAGAAGTCAGTCTCACCATGCCTTCGATTAAGTCACGGTCTCAGATCCGGGATGAGGCGTGCAGTCCACCTTCCCTTCGTGCAATTCACCCAAGACTGCTGCCAATCATTGAGTGAGCGCTGTCTCTCTTCGCGGATAACTATCTCCCTCGCATCCTCGTTTCGGCGCAGGTAAATAGCGCGGCGCTCTCAAGCAAGGATGGCAATAGATATCACGCCTGCAATAACTCTCACGGCCGAGTCGGAGACTGTTGGATACGAAGATGCAATTCTCAGTGCTCCTCTTCTCTGCACCCGTGCCAAACGTTTCCGGTATACCTCCTTGCTGAGAGCGTCGCCCCATACCTCTGCTCCATACAGTAGCACTAACCCTACAGCACTCATCAAGAGGCGTCTTCTTGATGGACTGGGCCCCCTACGTTGGCCATAAGTCGACTCAGAGCCGATATTCCCGAAGCAGCCTTCTCAGCCGTTGCCTGGATTTGCTCAGAGAAACTCATCTTCGAGTCGATCAGTAGCCCCAGGTACTTCACCGCTGGCTTCGATTGGATTTTTATGTCTCCAATACTGATCACCCTTACTCTAGGGATTCTCTTTTTTGTCAAGATGACCACTTTGGTTTTCTCCAGTGCTAAACTCAGCCCGCGAGCAGTCATCCAGTCCCTCACTCGGCGCATTAGCATACCTAGCCTAAGTTGCGCTTGTTCAACGGTGCGTCCAGCGACCAGAGCCGCAACATCTCAAGTCTCAGTAACCCGTCGTAAGACACGTTCCACAGGTCCGGACCAAGGATAGATCCCTGGGCAACACCCGATGTAATTTCCATCCGTCGTTGGCCCTGTGTCGTGTCGTAGAGCAGGCTTCGGTCCTTAAGGTAGTTCCTCAAAAGCCGCATTAGATATTCTGGAACTTGAAAAGAGTTTTCCAGCGCATCCAGAATATCCACCCACTTTTCAACGTATGGCAATTTGCCAGGCTACACCAGATGAATTAAAGAGATTTTTAACGTTCGAGCTTTCGCCTTACCCATTATTTCTGTTCGACGAAAATGGCATGCGAAAAGGAACCAAATCGACTTTTTACAAGGAATTCACAGCTGTATCAAAACCAAACCTCAGAGATAATCCTCTTTTTGTTTTGATGGTAGATATTAGTTGCACAAAGTGACGTGGGACAAGAATATGTCAATCAAAGACATCTGTGCCAGGTACATGACCTACCTCCAGAAGTATTCTGCGCATGGCAAAACTAAAGTGATCTTCGATGAACATTTGCCTTGCACAAAGTCTGCTGAAAGATTACGACGATCTACCAGATACACCTCTCCTGCAATTGAGTTTGACAAAACAACTGTTATCACAGTTTTGCGGAACGTTTTTTTTGTCGAACGACAGCAAGAAAGATCGTCTTACTGGTATTCTTACAAGAGAACTTCAAGCTGTTCGTATTGAAAACTGAACAAGATTTTGAAGATGCAGATCGTTTGATAGTTAACACAGCTTTCAAAGAGTCCGACAATTACGACTCTGCTACAATCATTAGAGAAGACATTGACCTTCTAGTTTCGCTCGTTGCGTTGCGCAAAATCAAAGAGAATGTGTTCTTTAAAAAACCACAGCATGAAAGCACTCCCGAACGCGTGTACTCGTACACATCCTTCAACCATCCGGAATTAATTTCTCATGTACTTTTCATTCATGCCTTCAGTGGATGTGATACTACTTCTGCTCCATATTTGCTCGGAAAACAATAATTTATCTCGGTTCTGAAAAACAACAAAGTTCTACAAGCTACAGTCTAGATTTTCAACAAACCATTTTGGAGCACTAACATGATCGAAGCGGCAGGACAAAAGATGTTTACAGCTTTACACAGTGGTGTCAAATCCGGAAAATCAACTAAGAAAACTGGAGATGGAATGAAACTTTTCGAGGATTCGCTCCAATAAGGACGGTAAAAGAGCCAGCACCAGAAGAACTCATGAAGCTGATCTCCTGTGGTTGTGATACCAGCAATTGTGGATCAGCTTGTGGGTGTAGGAAGGCAGGTCTCCACTGCTCGATTGCTTGTAAACATTGCAGCGGAGAAAGTTGTAGCAACACACCACCCATTGTAGAAGATGCAATTTCCTTTGAAGATGATGTCTTGGAATTCCCTTCTCAAGTCGTTCACTGGCGACCGATCAAATCTAATTTTGTATTGTCTTCAAAGATTTACTTAACTTCAAAAAGAAATTTAATTGTATTGCATACAATCAATTAAAATCATGGCTTCACTACAAATCCAAACGTTTTAAATTAAAAAGCTTTTGGTGTTTTAATTCCCGTCCCAATTTTAAAAGGCGTTTTAATAATTAAAACACCTAAAACATTTTGAATTAAAACGTCTAGACGTTTTAATTTAAAACACTAGGTGTTTTAACTAAAACTTCTAATATTTTAATTAAAACGGCTGGAGTTTTAATTAAAGCACTAGTCGTTTTAATTAAAATGCCTTGTGTTTTAATTAAAACACCTGCCGTTTTAATTAAAACGCCTGGTGTTTTAAATTAAAACGTCTAGGCGTTTTAATTTGAAACGTTACTTATATTGCGCCTTTCATGAAAAACCTACGAAATTTATCACTTTCATATCTTTATAACACCTTTGCTCGTACTTCACTGCTTTAAACAGGAGCTGTCAAGATTTAAATACAACATCTGCTACTTTAAACAGAACTTCATTATTTGTTGCACTATTTGCACAAAGAATTCTGTAGAACATACGAGTATATTGACAGACAGAAGTAATTATGTGGACGAGAACTCGAAACCAAACTTTCTATCACTCTTATATACTCACAAAACCTTTTCTCGCACTTTACTGCTATAAACAAACAGTGTTGAAGCTTAACTACCTCTTTTTCTACTTTAAACGAAACTTCAATGCTTTTTGCACAATTTTCACAAAAAATTACTAAAGAACACATCTTAATATGTGTCTGTCAATTGACAGACGTATTTTGACGTGAGCTTGAAAGGATTTTCAATAAAACGCCTAGGTGTTTTGATTAAAACTCCTGGTGTTTTAATTAAAATGTCTGGTGTTATAATTAAAACGCCTGTTGTTTTAATTAAAACGCCTGGAATTCTAATTAAAACGCTTGGTGTTTTAATTAAAACACCAGGCGTTTTAGTTAAAAAATTTTTCTTGATGTTATGTCAATTACAACACTTGAAGTGTTTTTTCTCGATAAAACGTTTGAGGCGTTTTAATTTAAAATGCTTACCATTTTATTTAAAACACTAAGCGTTTTAATTTAAACGCCTCAAACGTTTCATTGAAAAAAAACACCAAAAGCGTTTTAATTAAAATACTTAGTTGTCTTAATTAAAACGCCTTAAGTGTTTTTTTCAATAAAATGTTTGAGGCGTTTTAAACTAAAACGCTTAGTGTTTTAAGTAAAACGGGGAGTGTTTTAAAATAAAACACCTGAAGTTTTTTTTGGATTAAAACACTAAAAGTGTTTTAATTAAAACGCTTTGGCGTTTTAATTTAAAACGTTTGGGTTTGCAGTGTTTATGTTATAAAAAGAACCAATAATGTTGCAAAAATGTTGACCAAAAAGTTAAATTAAGTTTGCAATAAACTAATCAAAAAATGTAAACTTTTATTTTTTAAATTAATAAATTAATAGGGACAAATTTTTAATTAAAAGAAAATTAGTCTGCACATTTTGTGTGAATCTTTCACTACTATCTTGTGTTACATTTGTTTAAACTCAATGTTGACCGTTTACAACAAGCTGCACTAAAAGGGTACTATTATTAATTGTTTATCAGAATTATGATTCAAAATAAGAATATCAAGTGAACATGATGGTCTATTAATCTAAAAATATAACAATGAAATGAAATTTTTGGAATACGCGCATCGGCGCGGTACATAATGTACCAGTTTTACACTTTGGCAAGCTCCAGCTCGAGAACGGTAAATTTTACAAAAAAATTGTCTGAGTAAAAAATGTGGCAAATTTTATGAAGAACAACTTTCTTAGTTACATTTTTGTGAAAATACTATTTATTTTCAACGAGAACGCCAAAAAAACACTTTTTTGATACTTTAGCGCCACCTACTTTTTGTAATTTAAGTCGGACGACTTCACTTCCATGAGATAAAATGTAGTTTACGATGTCCTCTACATTTTGTCCTCTAAATTTTCCTCTAAAACTCATAGATTCCAAGAAAAACCCGTTTCAATTTTTTTTGGATTTTCTTAAAACCAGGGGGGATAACTTCGGAAATCTAACATTAACTTTATTTTAAGCCCCCCTAACGATTTATCAAGTCAAATTTTTGTAGGTCATTTTTCGGACGGTTATTTCCAAATAGACTGTACTATTAGATTTGTAACTATGAATACCATCAAGAGCGAAGATGCATTTAATAAGTGCATAAAAAATGCAGAAACCATTTCTTTTTGTTGATAAGCCTCAGCTTGGTTGGACTGCACTTAAACTGTTCATATTTCCTGCCGACCTTTGGGGTTTTAAACATTATTCAATTCACCTGTTTCATTTTCGGGCTGCATAGGCGTGCATGTACGTTTTTATGTGGATTCATAGTTGACAACGTTGCAATTGCATGGGTTGGATGGTGCATTTTACGTTAGCCCGTTTAAAATAATTTTCAGGTGAATACAGCTATAAATGCTAAATGTTGTGTTACAAGCTACAGATAACTTTTGTTTTACTATAGAAATATGTTCAGTATTTTAATTGTATTGTAATTTAATTTAGACTCTAAGAAGGGAGTGTTGCTTTTTATATTGAAACAAGATTTAAAAAAGCTTCCCATTAATAAAATGCCCGAAATGCAAATGACTAAACATTTTTCCAGCATTAAATGCATCAGCCACCCAATCACTAAACTATTTTTATTTTTTTCCCCACACATTCGTTCGCCTGAACTTAGTTTGATGTTTTTGAGTGTCCATTATTGTTAAGCTTCTCACATTCTCATACGATGGACGACGTCCCTTGATATGTTGCCTTCGATGAAAAAAATGGCGAGAACGTCACATAGTTTTCACTGGTTCAAAATACAAAAGGACGTTAAATGCTACATCACGAGATGGATAGATATTCAGGGAACCTCGAAAAAATATATATAATTTCGCTGACCACGGGTCCTGCAACATACATACATAAAAACGACCAACATTCATTTGCTCTCTTTGGTTGGTTGGTCATGTTAGCCGCGCGACGAGTTGTTAAATCCGCCTCGGTCCATGGCGGACAATGAGGACGAGCTCTACCACGATTACGACGACTGCGACGTCGACGTGGATGGTTAACAGAATTTTTGACGTTGATTTCTTCATCCGAAGGATTTATGAGAGTTTGGGCTACTTTTTTTGTGGAACTATTCGACGAAGTAGCACGTGCCGTCAGTTTTTCAAACGGATAATTGTTGTGATTACCAAACAGAAGACTATCAAGTGAATTTGAATGGAGATGAATGAGGTTTGAAAAGAAGGATGATTATTTGGACACTTTGGAGAATTTGATGAGACCGCACCTAAAGGCGACAGGGTTAAATCATTGCGACTATCAAAAAGGAAGAAATGAAGGTTGTAGCAAAGATGTAAAGGCTTTTTTGATGGAAACTTGCATAGACAAATGCTGCCTTTTTTGTACCGAAAGACCTGATATAAAACTTGGAATCAAGAAAAACACGTGGAAGGTAGTATCAATCCAGCATATAGTACATTCTCTCCTTAGGTAATTTTCGAGCAAGTACCAGAGAAAAGTAAAGTGAGGTATAACCACCTAAATACACTTGGCTCCATTTTTAGGGGTTTGTCAAATAATTTAACAAACCCTGTCTGTCCGTCCATCCGTGTGTTACAGCAATTTTTCTCGCAAATCGTATATATTAAAAGTATAAAATTTTGTATATAGATGTAAAGTGGTACCCTCTTCAAAGTTCCACTAAAAATTTTTTTTTAACAAGGTGCTTAAGGAGGTCTCCACATATAGGGGAGCAGCCCCTGAAAAAAAAAAATTCATCAAAGGTAGCCGAAGGGGTATAAAATGAAAGGTCTTCATGGGAACTTTTCAAAGCAGATCTTAAAATAACATTTTTGCTTCGAGGGCTGCACAGGGAGAGGAAATACATGACACCTGTATCTGAAAAATTTTACAAAAATTATGGAGTTAAATACTTATGAGTATAACAACAACAAATACTTCAGAAGTCGAAATTCGATTAATTTAGTTAATAATAGTATGATCTTCGAATTTTACATTTTTCCCAAATCGTACGGGTACCCTTACACTCAACGAAATTTAAATATTCTTACAAAAGGACATAATACTATGTAAGTTTGATGAAAATCGAATCATATTCACGGAAATTATAGCCATTTGAAGTTTCTCTCATTACAGCAACAATAACACACAAGTTTGGTACTTTATGGACTCTCCATAGACTCAGACACTATAGCTTTGATTTGATCTTCTTAACATTTTTCAGATAAGATCAATAACATAAATATTTATGGAAATTCGCTACATGAGTGATTTTCGTTACATTGCAACAAAATCAGAAATGCAGAAACAATCGATTTGCTTTTAAACGTGCACATCTCTTTGACGTGTTTCTTGACTGTATTCGTTGTTGGTGACTGCATATCGTAAGTAATGCACAAAACCCTTCTGATAGGAGCGTGGATCTGTCTACTTAGCTTATTTTGATATAAAGATACAGTCTTAACGAAATCGTACATGACTTTAGGCAAATGACACTAAACCACAGTAGGCAAATCGAATTTGTAACTTAGACAAATTATACCTACTAAGCTAGTATGAGAATCAGCATTACGAATAATAACCGCCACGAATGCTAGTGCCTTATTCAGGTCCCAACAAAATATAAACGGGAACAAGTTAGGTAGGCAGACCGACGCTCATGTCAGAAGGGTTTTGTACCCAATTTCTCAGAAATGCAGTCACCAGCAACGAATAGTAGTCCGCGTGGCTTAGTGGTTAAAGCATCAAGCCCGTAAGCCGAAGGTCTCTGGTTCAAGTTTCGTTGGGGTCAACGAGATTTAGTTCGAGTGGTTCTTCGGACGGACTATGAGCCTGTTCAGTTATGGTACGTGCTGGTTCGAAATCAGAACGTATCGCAGCTGGGTGGACGGACACACGGCCAAAGCGTGATAATGATCATATCACCTTGCGGAGTGCCGATACATGAGATCATGATAATGAGATACTCTAACTATCTCTAAGCGAAGGCCCGAAAGGGGCTGTAGGGCTACGAAGAAGAAGCGACGAATAAAGTCAAGAATTATGTCAAAGAGATGTGCACGTTCAAAAGAAAATCCATTTTTTCTATTTTCAACGGTATCCATTTTGCTGCAAGCCAACGAATTTCTCTCAAATCATGAATTTCCAAAAATGTTAATGTTATTGACTTGATTTGAAAATTTCAAGAAGATCAAATCAAAACTGCAGTGACTGATTCGATGGAAAGTCCATAAAATACCAAAATCATGTGTTATTGTTGTTGTAATTGGGGAAATTTCAAACGGCTATAACTTTCGTTTATATTATTCGATTTTCATAAAACTTGCAAGGTTTAAGAAACTTTTGTAGAACTACTTAAATTTCAAATTTCGTTGTGTTTAAGGGTACGCATACGATTTTATTGAGAAAAACATGAAATTCGCATATCATAATATTATTAACAAAGTTGAGGGAATTTTGACTTCTAAGATATTTGTTGTTGTTGTACTCATAAGCACCTAGCTCCATATTTTTTCAGATTTTTCGGATCACAGGTGTCGCGAGGGGGGACACAATTTTTTTGTGTATTTCCCCTCCCTGTGCTCCGCTCGAAGCAAAAAGTGTCAAATTAAGACTTGTTTTGAAAAGTCTTCATCAAGACCTTTCATTTGATACCCATATCAGCTATATTTGATGAAATTTTCTTTTTCGAGGGCCACTTTCCTATATGGGGGGACCCCCCTAAAATACCTTATAAAATTTTTTTGTCGCTGAACGTTAAAGAGAGGTTTGATTTTTCTAGCTTAAGTTGTTTGCGAGAAAAAGTGCTGTGACACACGGGGGGACGGATGGACAGACGGACAGACAGGACGCTATTTGAGTAGGGTTTTGTAAAACTATTTTACAAAACCCCTAAAAAGGTGCGAATTTCGGTAACAAGGACCCTTTGAGTAGTGTAAGTGTTGCCGAGAAAAGAATTGAGATCTAACGCGTACCAAGTTCCATAGCAGTTTTTTGAAATATGCTACAAGGAATGTGCAAAATTCCTTAGTCTGTTTAAAAAAAAAATGGTGCACCGATATCGGGTTTATAATTTGGCACGTTTGATTTTGATTCTTGGAAGTCAATTTCAAGTGAAAAAAATCCCGTTGGTACCATGAGAAAGGCAAATTTTTCGCAAGTAGTCTTACTTTAAAAAGCAGAAAATAATTATATTGGCCACCACTTTGAAAGTCTGTTGTATAAATGGCTTAACATCTCAAATACATATTTTCACGAAAAATATTAAACATTTTAGTTGCCCAACAGTGAAAGGCGCTGACATTTGGGAGTCGCCATTATGAATTTATGAGTTTGATTTTGAATTTTTTTATAATATATCTGCCTCAAAGTTTCGTCAACCATTGTGCCAAATTTCGCTCAAATCGGAGTTTTATTCTAGACAGAGCTAAAAGATTAGATTTTCAGTAAAATCGCAGCTTAAAAAAATTGTTTTAAGATTTTGACATCTTATTTTTCATCCGATTTTGTTAATTTTTTGCAGAATATAAGAACTTAACTGACTATTTCAAGTTCTAAGTTTCATCAAAATCTATTGAAAAGCTCGGCTGCTAGAGAGCTATAAAAATTTTGAAAAAATTGCTTATTAGAACCATCACCATTTTGAAACATGGATGGTCACCAAAATAACAAAATCTTTAGATATTATCATTTCATACCTCTAGGCTAAGTTTCATACAAATCAATACAAAATTGTGACTTTAAGAAGCCATTGAAGTTTTGAGATTCGCACGGTTGCGTTTGTTGCCCAGAGTGAGCAAACGCAGCACCCAACACGCCGCCAGCTTTCTGATGCCCAAAATTACATGGAGGATGTAATGTACGCAGTCTTTTGAGATGCCTACTGTCTCAGCTATCTCATTCACTTTCAATCGGCGGCCTGCCAATACTAGCTCGTGAATTTGTCTCACATTATCTTTCGTCGTAGCCGTTTTCGGGGCATCTGGCCGTGGCTCATCTAACGTGCGGCTGGAGGGACAACAAGAAAACCAGAATCATCCCTCAACATATTCAACTGGCCGTCCGCAACGATGAAGAATTGAACAAATTGCTATCTGGATTAATTTTGGCTAATATCCAAGCTGTCCTTTTGCCCAAAAATACCGGAAAGAAGGCGTAAATCCATCAGTAATAGCTGAAAATCTATATAACTGTGAAACTCGTTAAAACAATTTTTTACGGTCGCCATTGCTAGGAGCAGAGTCAACGTACACAGAATCCAAGCGCTTTTTGATTTTACTGCCTGATTTCCTTTTCAAAGACACGAATCAAATTACCGGCCAATATGGCCCTTTCTCCATTTTTCGAAATCCGCGGACATACCCGTTTTCACACACGGTCAGAACAAAACTATGAGTCCGATTCGACTGAAATTTTGATAGTAGTCGTCTACAATACCGTTTTATACGATATAGAATCTCCCTTGCGATAGTGGTGCCATCGGGCGGTGAGGGTAAGTGCTATCGGACTATATGTATAAATTAAAGTCAATTGTGCTCTTTTTAATTCTGTAAAGTCATTTTACTCCTTGTTTATTGGCAGCTGACGGAGGATGACAATGACGATGATGATGGAAACGATGTCGATGATGATCACGACGACGAGGACGTGGGACTCTTCTTAGGCCGTATAGGATGCGCTGACATCGGGATGTTCCGTGCAGCAAAAGGCGCCGAAAATCAACTCTGCTGGAGAGGCTTGCAAGGGTTTCTTGAATGTGGTGTGCAGGACCAACATGATTGCCAGAAATGCTTGCAGCCTTGGTGTCTCGGCAGTCTATTTTAATATAGCTTTGAAAGTGCAGTGGGATTGTTCTACCATACCATTTGCTATGCTTGCAAAGCTACATCATCCACTATATTTGAGATCATTCACTCTATGTCCTTACTTTGTTGCTAATTTATTACACAACAACAAATTTTATTGCTCCCGCGAAAAAGTGAGTAATATTGCTCAAGAGTTAAGCTACATCAGCCACCCCCGTGTATCAAGAAACAATGCAGATAGAGGCTTTTTCGAGGTAACATATTTTATTGCTAATTTATTTCTGGGAATATAAGCAACAAGCAAGCTCCCAAAACCACGTCTTCAACTCCTATGTATTCATCCCTGCTCCATTTAATCTACACTATCTACATCATTAGGGAACATTTACTATAAGTGTATATTTTATTGCTAATTCATTGCTTCGCCACTTCTACAGAAAGCCACCCCATTAACTCCCACCGCGTATTTCACCCCCGGGAAATTGCCAAAAGTTGTAAAATTGGTCACTTAATGAAGCCAGAGTAAGTTATTGCTAAGCTTTTAAGCAAAACTCGATCTTATTGCTTCCCTGTTGACCCGGAAATGCAGGTTATGCGGCTTAAGACTCAAGCTACATCAGGTACCCCGTTATTTCAAGAACCGATGCATGTAAAATGGTTTATTGCGAATTTATTGCTGGCGACCTAAACAGCACACAAGCAACCAAAAACTCCCCTTCGACCCCTACCGCGTCTCTCACTCCTCCTCCAGATGAAGCTACATCATCCACTTTATTCGGTAGCATTCGTTATGTGCCTATATATTTCATTGCTAATTTTGTCATCTTTTTCGTAGCGACACAGCCCCTCTCGTGCCTTCGCTTCCTGCAGTAAGTGCCTCCAACTGTCTCTGTCCATTGACCGCGTCCTCCAATTCCGAGATCAGAGCAGCGATGAACTGTCTTCTCGACCGACTCAGACAAGCGTTTCATCGGTTTCTCCACTAGTCTCCGCCATTCAGTTCTCCCAATGAATACCTATTTAGGTATCCGTTGTTCATCCATATGATTCATGTAGCCAGCTCATTGCAGTAGTCCAGAGTCTTACACTCATTGAGACTTCCGGCTCGTCAAAAATTCCATACCACTTATGGTTATATCGAATATGCCATTGGTCCTCGTCAAACTTTGCTCCAATTATTCGCCTCAAGACCCCTATTTCGAAGGGGTTCAATATGTTTGCAGATGCTTGGGTTAAGGTCCATGTTTCGCATCCATAGCATAACACAGGTCTTATCACAGATATGTATACTTGAAGCTTTGTTTTCCAGTGTACAGAACTGGTCTTCAAGATAGCCAACACTAAATAAAATATTTTATTTGCGAGCTGTATTCTTCGTCGTATTTCGTCTTTTTCATTAGCGGTTCTCGTTATTTTATCACCTAAATATACTAACTTGCCCACCTTTTCGATATTGTATTCGCCAAGTGTGATATTTTGGGCATTTGAGATATTTTTCTTTGATTGCGTCAGAAACTTTGTTTTATTCTTACGATCAATACTATCGTATACTTGCTTAAAGTCAACGTAAATTTGGTGTACGTCTATGTTGAACAACAACTGGTCTATTGTCGATCTACCTGCTCTTAAACCACCTTGATACTCCCCAATAATACTGTTGACGTATGATCCGATTTTATTTTCAAAGATCTTTGAAAATATTTTATACTCCGTACAATGCAGTAATATGCCTCTATAATTCTCGTACTGTAGCTTGTCACCTTTTTTGTGGATAGGGAATATAATTGATTGGCTTCACTCTTTCATCATATTTTCTTGTTGTCAAATGTCCTGGATGGTTTTATGGATGGCTTTCTGAACACCATTGCCACCATATTTGATGAGCTCCACTGGAATCTCATCGATGCCCGGCGCTTTATTATTCTTTTGGGCTTTGATGGCGGAAGAAACTTCATTCAGAGTTGATGGGGCCAATGGAAGCTCTCCAAGAATACCTAAAGGCTCCAATGTTCTGGAGCTGTGTGGAGGATTAAGGAGGTTCTTGAATTATGATGCCCATCTTTTCTTGATCTTGGTTTCATCAGCTATCATGTTGCCGATGTTATCACGGCAGGGCGTGGTTTTGGACTGATAACCACGTTTCAGGATTTTTACTACTTTGTACGCTAGACTTACACCGATTCTTGGTCAAAAAAGTATTTTCTTTTCGTAATTCGAATTATCTTATTCGCTACTTTTCTGAGATTTTCATAATGTTTTCTCTTTGTCCTGGTTTTCCTTACTACGTTTTTTTGCACGCCTGGTTCTTTTTGTGAACGCATTGTGGCACTCATCATCGCGTCAATCATTCGTTTTACGCCGGTCTTTATGTCCGATTGTGTGCTCAGCTACGGTCTTAACAGCCGCTTTCACTTCCATCTAGAGCTCTTTGCTTGTTTTCAGGGATGCGTCTGATTAGGTAGGCGCCAGCTCTTTGTCGAGGGTCTCCGTGAAATTTTTGGCCACAGACACCGTTTGAAGCCTTTTGATGTCAAAGGTTTGTAGTGGACTGGTCTTCGATGAACACGCCTTTGACAAACAACATCGATAGGTTAATTTTAATCTGAGTTGCAATTGGCACTTCGGTATGTACGGACGTCAAGTATGCTCAATGCTCAACGCTGTTGGATCAAAACATGATCGATCTGGTTTTGTGTGTTGCCATCTGATGATACACAGGTAATTTTATGTATGCGTCGACGAGGGCAGCAAGTCAATTTCTGCTACATGCAAAGTCAATCAAGCGCTGGCCGTTGTCATTTATTTCATCGTGAAAGCGATATCCTGCAGTCGTTCCCCGATAATATAGCTCAATGCCAACCTTAGCATCAAAACCATTCAGAATTATTTTTGTGTCATTTATAGGCAACGAGTCGACTAGTCTTTCCAGGTGATTGTAGAACGTTCCCTTCGTTTCTTCGTCCTTCTCTTCGGTTGGGGCGTGTACATTGATTAGCCAGATTTTGAAGAGTTTCTCTTTTATACGGATCGCACACAACCATTCACTGACTGCCTCAAAATCAATAACGCGCGATTTGAGCTCCCTATTCACAATATAGGCCATTCCGAATTCTCGTTTTCCAGTAGGTTGTTAATGTCTTGAATATCATTTCCAGACTAGTTCGTTTCCTGGATTGCCTGTATCTTATTTATATTGACTAGCCTGTTGTAAAAGGTCCTTAACAGTGCCAGGGGATTGAGTGATCTGACATTCCAGGATCCAATAACATATTCCTTTTTCCATTTGCGAGGGCGTTGCCGTGAGTCCAATCCATTCCGAGGCTCTCCTGCGGGTTTCGACATATTGTAGGGTTCTACAGGAACGGGGTAAGCGGTCGCTCAAACTCCATTACGGCAGCATAGTTATTACTTCGATTCCGTTATCAGGCATGGAAGATTCGCCTTCACCCTCTTACGTCCCCACAAAGGAGGTGTAAGTAGGATTTAGTAGCAGAGTTGGAGATGCATTTACAGTTCTTAGTATTTCTCGGCATTTAATGTCCCAGTAAACCCAATGTGCAACCCCTAAAAACATTAGCTACCATTTCATCGGGGAGCTTAGAATGCGAAATCATGGAATCATTCTTGAATGCCAATGACACCAACCGTAAACAAAATTTGTATCTATGCTCCTGACATTATTAACGTAGCTTTACTGCCATTCAGGCAACTAAGTAAGGAGGGTCAAGAGGCCAGAAACAGAGACTTTAAATCCTACAGAGGAAATTTTAGTAGGAAAATATCGAAGATCGACAATATAAGAGATATTTAACATCGATTAGACTCTTTGAAAAGTATTCTGCACCGTTCACCTACTTGTTTAAAAGGGGGGTCATTTGATCCCGAAGTTATTGACTTGTTAGCAGAGGAAGTTTTGGACTAATTCACGTGATTTATTTTTGGTAAGGCTACATCTGATCAGTAATTCTTATATTTTTATAAAGAATATAATTAAATTATGCATTAAAATCATTAACTAAGTCAAATAAAATATCTTAAGCTATTTCAAAATTATTTATGAGTTTTGGAAATTAACGTCATATAAGCTGCCACAGTGTGAGAACACTTCCCTGAAAAAACTCTGAAGGGACTTAGTATTAGCCGTCTCAAAATGCCGTCTGCGGATTCAAGATCTTATTACCGATTCCCTACCTGTCCCACCGTTATATTGGGACTACTCCAGCTGAGGCTCCACCGACCCAAACTAACTCACCCGAAGACGGGCGTGGGTGCCACTCGTTCGATTCTCCGAGCCTCTCAAGGGGTCGTCGGAATGAGAAGATGACCGTCCGGTATGAAATTAACACTTATACAAGTTTTGGGGCTCACCGCCACTTAGCCGCGAAGATCAACTCGAAAAAGAAACTCTGCCACGCAGAACGAGTTGAAGTGTTTCACCGTCACACAAAACTCGTAGTTTCCCACACCAGGGTAACCGAATTTAATTGAAACACTAACATTCACTGCACACGCCGAACACTGCCACCTCACTTAACTTTTCCAAATTGTCCTACCTGGTCAACGTCCCGGGAAAAGAATTTCCGAGCCACACCTTTCACAGCTGAAAGGGAACGTATTTATGTTGTATGGTAGCGAGGAAAGAAAAAAATCTAAAATTACCTTTACTCAACTTGAGTAATATTCTATATTTGTTACAATTCGACCAATACAAAGTAAAATTTAAACCACTTACATTTATTCAATCCCTACTGTTACACCCCCAATGTCCCGCTCTTCGACCGAATACCATTGTGCCCGGTCATCCACCTCTACGGCGTGGTTCTTTCTATTCTCGCGAAGTAGTTTCTCTCTGCCGCAACTTGATTTCCGCTCCACTCTGGTGGTGATCACTCCAAGTTCAGCTGAATTGGCTGAACATGATTCACTGACAGTTTGGAACGTCAGTTGTGTTTGCTTACATTAGTTTTTAGGAGGAATTATTATTTCGGGAAAATCGTGTCGCTGTTGTAATATATAATTCTTTCCAAGATTCTCCCTAAAGCAGTGCCCTTCGTGTGTCACGGTGTTTACTCAGTTTTCCGCAACTTTCACGGTGAATTGCTTGTATTCCGAGCTGAGATATACTCCTCAGGTATGTATACATATGTTTGAGGTGCTGTGAAATGTTTTTCTTTTGCAACGCACTAATCATACTCGTTAGTTTTCTTCATATCCACCGTCTCATTTCCCACTTCAATCGTGTTTATAATTTCCTCTAAAATTCTCCGAATCGGAGTGCTGTACAATTCTACCATATCATTCATGAAGCCCGGAAGCAAGTTGCAATCTCGAACGTTGCTCAGTGGTTCCCCTGTGTTTTGTGTCTCTGGGTAATATTTCCATTTGATATGGGAATGCGGCTCCGTATTGATTTCCTCGACGGAGCGAATGGCTTCCTCTGTGTATTCTTCCTTGCGCTCCTTTGCAGCTCGAGAGGCCGAGTAATCCTCAGTGTGTCCATAACATAATCGTTTAAATCGAACACCAAATTCAATGGCACGCTGAACTCCAACGACTGTTTGCTCGATCCCGACACGGAAACATTGCTCACCGTGTCTGTATAGTTGAGATCTCTGGTGATTGATTTCTCGTCCACCACACGCTACATGCTCGATAGTGCCAATATTGATGGTTGCCTGGCGGGAAATTACCTCGGCGAAAGTGGCGTCAACTTGGTGATATCCAATTGTGAGAGACCCTGCTTTTGCAGGTTCGAATTACCCATAGTCTGCCCTTCGCCTGATGACATTTCTGGTTGTTTAAAATTACAAGTATTCGTACTTAACCTACTGTTGTGAGTACAATTAGGAGTGTCAAACAAAACCCTAGTCGAGTGCGGCTTAGCTTACTGAATTTACCAATGCTATGATAGTGTTCGGGATGAGGTAATGATGATGCCCTTCTATTTTATCCGTAACACTACTCTAGTAAGGGGTCCCTTTCTTGCGTTTGGTTGATTATCGCCATCGCACAGTTGTCTCGTCCCAATTTAATGTTCCGGCATCCAGGATTCGTCTCCAATTCCTAGTCAATGTTGTCGCTGAGTAAGCTCGAAAACTCCCCAAGGCAAAGAAAGCGTGCCAACCTTTTTGGGCTTAGATAACCTCCGGATTAACGTTTTTTCTCCCCTCCACCGGGAAAGGCGTGTCTTTGGAGTGGTTTTGTTCCGTTTGTTCAAATAGTTCCCCTCACTTGATTTTACTCATAACAAGTTCCACTAGGTGGCGATCCTAGTGGGAATTAAGTGCATTACGCACTGAATGCGCTGAATGCATTTGACTGACAGTTCGAACTGTCAGTAATGTTTATTTACATCACGATGCGAGATGAGGATTTCGACAATAATCCTCGCTTTTCCTCCTTTTCCTTGAGGCGGCGCTAATGTTTCGTAGTTTTCGTCGTCCCGCCGGTTGTTTAATCGCCGTGCGCTTCGGCACGATGTTGTTAGCCAGTTAGGAGAGGAGGCAAAATATTCAACAGTTTTATCCGTGTTTGTTTCTTGCAGTTTAGCGGATTTATCAGCTTCCTCTTGTTTGGGCTTGTCGTAATCGGCGGTCATTTGTTCTTCTTGTATCTTTAAGCTCATTCATAGCCACTTGTTTGGCTGAGAACTCATCACGAAGCTCTGCCAATTGTTTTGTGTGGGCGTCATGTAGTTCATTCATTTGACTACCGAACATTGCGCAAAACATGCTCAGTTTCAGTTTCGCGCATTCTTCCGAAGAACATCGATTTGTTCAAGAGTCCGCTTATTGTTCTCAGACTGTCGCATTGATTCCTGCAATGACTTCAATCTGGCTTCATATTGTCAGCTTAACAAACGGCACTTGCCTAAATCCTTTTCATATTTAGAAACATTTTTATTTGAATCTGTTTGCAACGCCTCCAGATTCTGACATTTTTGTTGCGATAGTTTTAGCTTCCGATTTAATTTTACTAATATATAGTCGAGCCACAGTGAATTTCTCTTCAATCTTACCACCGGGATCAGGTGTATTCATTTCTCTATCACTGGTACTATCCGTGCATAAGGCTTGTCCAACTTCAACAGATCACGTAAAAGATTTGAGAGCATTTCATAAATTCGTTTCTTATGATGCGCTGACATATCTTTCAATTGTTGCGACTCCGATGTAACGATATTCAATGTGCCCTGTTTCTGCTGCAACTCCTCGTTCATAGTATCAATATCGTTGTGTTTGGTCTCGATTTCTTGTGGTTTTTGATCGTAGTTAACAGCCAATTCTTCTAGAGCTTGAAGTATTTCTTTCACCTCCTCCTTAGTACTTTCGTTTTCTTGTTGCTGCTACTTTTAATTTACGTTCGGCCTCGAGTTCGCCCTTTATTCGTCTTTTGCTTGCCACCAACGAAGTGTTAAATTCGCGAGTGTATTCCTTCGGTATGCGTACTATTGCTGCCTCAGCAGCGTCTCTGGCTTCGTTACTCGGCTCGTTCCTCTTTGGTGGCATGTATGCATCTCTGCTGGATCTGCGTGAGTATGGAGATGCTTGCGGCGGGATCGTTGAGTTTGTGTCCTTTGCCGGAAGCTCAGTGGCTGCACACCTGATAGGATTGTTGGATTTGACGACAGCCTCACGTTTAGATCCGCACTCAAAATCGTTTCCCTGTAAATTTCGACAGCGCTCAGGTTCGAATTTGAATTAGTCGAATTATATACTGCGTCAAAATTCATTGAGGGTCTACGACGGAAAGTAGAATCAATGAAAACACAGGAAGTATGAAACCTTGATTTGAGGAAATGATGTAAGTGTCCGCGAATTATCGCGCATATCACGAGCACCTCTTGTCGCATGGCGGCAGCAACGATTCAATTTCGGATTGTTGGGAAATGGGTTACTAGATAATGTTATAAATACGAATATTTCAATAAATGAAAAATATTTATTCTCATGAAGAACTTTAGGAAGGTGATCATACAGTGGTTTTTACTTCTGATGTTCTCTATAGGAGAATCTACACAAGACTGACCAACAATTATCCTGAAGTATTTACCCTAACTAACTATAAGTTAACGAGCGATCCCACGATTCTACCTGCCAGACGCTAATGCAGCAAATTCCCAGTCAGCAAATTCGTGGGAACCAAGGTCGAGGAATGGTATTCACACATTCAGGGAAACTGCAACTACAGCAATTAAACCATTATAAATTAAACGAATCTATGTAATAGAATGCATTGTAATATTTTCATTCGTACGGGGAACCTCTACCCGTTTGTAAACTTGAATAAATTTTTTTTGTTAAAACTTTAAGTAAAAGTGTTAACTGGCGCCCAACGTGGGGCTGCGATCGTGCGTGCGTACAGTGGATAGATCAGTTTGCAAGAAATGAAATATTCCTTGCAAATAAGTCTTTAAGATCCTTACACATCGCTGAGACTGGCATGTGGTCCACTAAATTTTCCCGGATTGAACAAGTTAAATAATTCGTGAAGTAACATTCGGAATTGAACTATCCGGTTAGAAGTTAATTATAATTAGTATAGTAGCATTCCGATTAAAGTGAAGTAACATTCCAACTAAAAGTGAAGTAACATTCGGAGCAAAGTGAAGTAACATTCCACCGGGACTATAACCAAATCCCGAAGACGCCGCATATCCAGACTGGTACCTTAGTAGCGAAGAACCAGCACGCGCAAAAAGGAAAATACCTAAGGATACTGATCAGCAGCCCAAGTGAAGAACCCACAATCTGGAAGGAAATAACAAGCGAATCAAATTCAGGATTTGGGAAAGGTTAAAAATGATGAACATATTCATCCTTATGTGAGTTATACTAATTTAACCACTGAATTAAATTAAAAGTTTGTCTACATCGATTGTAGAATACTCTTTGAAGAAGAAATTTGAAATTACAAGTTTGTCCACATAATTAAGTTTATTATAATTATTAAGCAACCTTGAGGAATCAAATTTTATCCAATTTTATCAAATTATTGCTTTTAGAATTTTATCAAATTATTGCTTTTAGAATAAACATTTCTGAGTAAAAATTGCAAAAATTATATGAAAATACTCCGTATTATATATTGAGCATTTAAAAAATTTTTTTCATATAAAAAAGGGAAGTTTTCCAGCAGTGCAAATTGTGAACTTGTGAAATTGTGAATATTAATTGTAAATCGTTGTTGTGGTGTTCTCTACATTAGTGCGGATCCTTCTCAGTATTGACTATTGTCGTCATCTTTGACCTGTCCGCTCTTGGTTGTTGTTTTACCTTGTCCTGTTTTAAAAACTACGTATTCTGCGAGCGGAAATAGGATCACGTACGTCCAGATCCCTAGTGAATTTCCTCTTGGCCCACGAAGTTAAATCTAAATATGGTTGGTTCAAATCCCAGTAATCTTATTCGCCCTGCTCGTCTTCCTATTCCCCCAGAAAATAACAATGGGGAAGAGCACCGGAATATTCCGCCTACTAATTCCGGAGGTTCTAGTGTCAATTTAAATGAACTCACCGCTATTGTAAGCCAAATAGTGACGCAAACACTTCAGGCTCAAGGAACACAAATCTTCCAGAGCCTGATGAATCCCGCTTCTGATATAAACAATGAAGCGGATATAGGAATCAGTGCTGAAAATGACAGGGATTTATCGGGTATGGATAGAGTCCCTGATGTGGTGAAGAGCCTGAGAGACTTCTCAGGAAACCCAGGGGAATTCAGCTCATGGAAAAAGAGTGTAGAGAGGATACTCTCTATGTATGAACCCCTTAAGGGAACCTCAAAGTACTACGGAATTTTGTCTGTTATTAGAAATAAGGTGGTCGGTCAGGCCGACATCGCCTTAGAATCTTATAACACACCCCTCAATTGGGTAAAGATTTCTAAGTGTCTAGCAATGCACTATGCAGATAAGAGGGATCTCGGTACGCTTGAGTACCAGATGACCACCCTTGTCCAAGGTGGTGACAGCATCCATGAATTCTATCAAGCCGTATACCACCACTTGTCACTCATCTTAAATAAATTATCATCATGCGATATGGGGCAGGAGTCATTAAATATCATGACTCAGTGCTATAGGGAAAAAGCTCTCGACACATTCATTAGGGGCTTATCAGGGGACCTCCCTAGGCTCCTAAGTATCCGAGAGCCAGTTGATTTGCCACAAGCCCTCTATTTATGCCTTAAATTAGCAAACATGAATTACCGTGCACAGCACGCCAATAATACTAACAATATTTCGAGGAAACCCTCTATGACAGCAACTCCGCCATTGCCCCCCAAAAAACCCATTCAATTTCCAAATCAAACACGGCCAAATATACGAAACTTCTATCCCGAACTTGTACACAACCCAACCGCGCCACAGCCACCTAGATTTTATCAGCCGAGACCACAGCAGCAGTACCCAAATCAATTACCGTTACCACCTAAACCACGCGGGATAGAGCCAATGGACATAGATCCCTCCATTAGGACACATGCAGTTAACTACCAGAATAGACCGGGACCAAGACCCCCATACGTCCCTAAAAGACCTCAACCTCCCATTCGGTCACATGGACACAAACAACAACGAATATACCTTACAGAGAACAATAATATACAGCCAGAGACATTAGACACAACAATGGATTACATTCAGGACGAACTGGAAAGACAAGAACTAATTGACTTCTTGGCCGAGGAGGAAATCGAACCATTCCCAACAGACCTACAGGATAACAGCGAAGAAATATCTGACACTGACGAAACCCAAGACGACAAACATTTTTTAGATTAAACAGCTCTTCGCTTCCATACATCGAAAGGACTGCGAGGAGCGGCGAAACTCTCAAATTCTTAATAGACACAGGCTCTAACAAAAATTATATACAGCCTCGTTACATTCGGAATCCCTTAAAAAATAATGAACCGTTAAGTGTAAACTCAGTAGGTGGTGCGGTCAAAATTACGCACCATGCATTTATCGATCTCTTTCAGTCGGGTACTGGAAAACTGATGTTCTACCTCTTACCCAGCCTCAAGACTTTCACCGGAATAATCGGGAATGACTCCCTAAAAGCTATGGATGCAGTCATCCACACTAAAGGAAGTTTCATGACCATAAGTCCGGGAATAAGCCTCCCGCTGAGGCAGCACGCTTCACAATCAATTAACAAGCTAAATATAAATACCGACAATCTTTCTATATCTCAGAAGAACCAACTAAAGACGGTCCTGGGAAAGTGTACTGACGTGTTTTCTGAGCCGGACGAACGACTAACGTATACAACAACGGTACGTGGTGAAATCCGTACAACTACGAACGATCCTATATACAGCAAGGCCTACTCTTACCCAGTGGCTCTTAAATCTCAAGTCGAAACAGAGGTTAAACATTTGCTAGAAAATGGGATTATCCGACCGTCAAGATCGCCGTATAATTCGCCTGTTTGGATCGTCCCAAAAAAGACGGATTCCTCTGGGGAAAAAAGGTATCGAATGGTTATAGACTACCGAAAACTAAACTCAGTCACCATTCCTGACAGATATCCTATCCCAGAGATAAATGAGGTACTCTCTAACCTTGGGAAGAACAAATTCTTTTCTGTGATTGACTTGAAGAGCGGATTCCATCAGATTCTCCTTAAAGAAAAAGATATCGAGAAAACAGCATTCTCGATTAATAACGGCAAATTTGAGTTCCTGCGACTTCCATTCGGACTCAAGAATGCACCCTCTATTTTTCAGCGCACACTAGATGATATCCTTCGGGAACACATCGGCTTGCGCTGCTACGTCTACATAGATGATATTATCATCTTCGGAGCCAACGAGAGGGAACACTTTGAAAATTTGGAAAAAGTCCTCAAAACACTCGAGAAGGCTAACATGAAAGTACAACCCGAAAAGTGTAAATTTTTGAGGAGCAGAGTGGAGTTTTTGGGTTTTGTGGTCAGCGCTGACGGCATTAGAACAAACCCTGAAAAAGTTGAGGCAATCGCATCCTTTCCTCCGCCAAGAACCTTAAAGGACCTCCGATCATTTCTTAGAATGTCAGGGTATTACCGTCGCTTCATTCGCGACTATGCAAAGCTTGCAAAACCTCTGACATCCCTTTTGAGAGGGGAGGATGGACGGATGTCCAAGCACATGTCCAAAAATAAGTCAATCACCTTAGATAAACCAGCCATGGATGCATTTTTGAAACTCAAGAGAGCTCTCATATCCAAGGACGGTCATACTTCCGCATCCCAACTTCGAAAAGGAGTTCGAACTAACTACGGATGCCTCCAACTACGCCATTGGTGCAGTTCTCTCTCAAGAAGGCAAACCAATATCCTTCTTGTCGCGAACATTGAACCAAACCGAAGAAAACTATGCTGCTAACGAAAGGGAAATGCTCGCCATCATATGGGCATTGCAGAAATTCAGGAATTTCCTTTATGGGTCACGGAAAATAAAAATTTTTACCGACCACCAGCCTCTTACACATGCCCTAAGCAACGAAAACACCAACTGTAAAATGAAACGCTGGAAGTCTTACTTGGAGGAGTATAATTATGAGCTCTTATACAAACCAGGTAAAGCAAATGTTGTTGCTGACTCCCTCTCAAGACCTCCCAATCCAGGGGAAGTTAATTCGTTAACACCCACAGAGCATAGTGATGATAGTTCCTCCCAAAATCGGATACCTATGGTCGAAACTCCCATCAACGTCTTTCGGAATCAAATAATTTGGAACAAAGGTAACGAAACAAGCTATCAAATCACCCATCCTTTCGATAATTATACCAGGCACATTCTAATTCAAGAAGAATACGCTGAACAAGACATTATAAACATAGACGATACATGAACCCACATACGGTAAACGGACTTATGACAGACGAGAGAACCTTTGGACTCATACAAGAAATCTACCCCGAGCACTTCCGAAATTACAGAGTCCGCTTTACACGCAAAATTGTTGAAGACCTGCAAAACGAAGTGGAACAGGAAGAAAGAATCTTGAACACTCATCGCAGAGCTCATAGAAATGCTCAGGAAAATAGACTTCAGTTATTAGAAAATTTTTATTTTCCGAAAATGTCCGCCAAAATCAAAAGACTCGTTTCTCGGTGCATAACGTGTAAAGAAAATAAATACGATAGGCACCCAAACAAACCACTCCTACACGCAACCCCCATCCCAAATTATCCCGGACATACAGTTCATATAGATATACTTCTGACTGAAAAGAAACTAGTTCTCACGGCCATAGACAAATTCTCAAAATTTCTCCAAGCTAAGATTCTTCCATCAAGAACTGCTGAGGACGTAAAACAGCCTCTCAGGGACATTCTGTTCTTCTTTTGCGTACCGGAAAACGTTGTAGTGGATAACGAAGGCGCGCTTCCATCATTGTCTTTGTCTTCCATGATGGAGGACGATTTGCAGATAAAAGTCTTCAAAACGCCGCCTTATAAGAGCGAGGTAAACGGACAAATAGAACGTCCTCACTCCACCCTGATAGAAATTATGCGATGCCTAAAGCGAGACGATCCAGGCCGGCCTTTTGAAGAGCTACTTCAAAGGGCAGTAAATGAATATAACTTCACTATCCATTCCACTACAGGCAAGAAGCCTGTAGAACTATACCTCGGTCGTCTACCAAGAACAACCCCGGAAGAGCTCGAACAAATACGACAGCAAAACGTAGAAAAGCTCAAATCGAAGCAAAACAAAGACCTTGCGCATCATAATAAAAATAGGGAACCCCTAAAAGATTATGGCCCCGGAGAAATAGTTTTTGTTAAAAGAAATAAAAGATAAGGGTCGAAATTAACTCCAAGATACAGACAAGAAACTGTTAGGGAAAACAAAACCACCACAATCATTACAGAATCCGGAAAAACTATACACAAAAGTAATATACGCAACTAACTTCTTCCTTTTAGGCTCTCTATCCACATGGCTATCTGCAAGGTCAAGGTTCTCGACTACACAAATTCCCAAATTATAACCATCAAATCTGGCCAAGCGAAAATAAAAACGGGGAGTTTCAACATCATACATGACGTAGACATTGGACAGTACGCGCAATTAATATCGAACATATCAAACGCAATCGGGCGAGAAGTGAATAGTAGCAATCCTCTGCACCCCTATCTCATTCATGAGCTATCCCAAACCCAAAAGCTATTAGGGATCTACAACCAAAGATTGTGAAAAGGTCATTAGACTTTATCGGAACCGCATGGAAATGGGTTGCGGGGAATCCCGACCACGATGACTTCAACATAATCCAGGACAAAATAAACAACGTGCTGAGGAATAACAACAACCAGGTAGTAATTAACAAATCGTTAACAGATAGAATTAACAACCTAACCCAAATTTCAAACCAAATTCAAAAATTTGTCAAAACAAACGAGCACCACAACCATGATATAGCCTTAAGTCTACAATATAAATTAAGATTGGTAAAAGAGGAACTAGTCAGTATAAATTATGCTTTAAATTTTGCAAAAACTGGAATCGTAAACTCCATTATGTTATCACAGGAAGAAATCAAAACAGCAATAGCAATTCTTGATAAGGAAAATTTCCCATACCTTTGAATCGAAGATGCATTAAAACTAGCTAAAATAAAAATTGTAACAGACGAAAAGTCACTTTTGTATATTGTACAGATACCATTAACTACTGAAAACACTTATGAAAGACTACTTATAAAACCTGTTAAAAGGAACAATAGAGTTATTGAAAGTTCACGATAGCATTATAAGAAATCATAATGAAATATACAGTATCATCAATAATTGTAACGCATATGGCGAATTAGCGATTTGTAGACAAACCGACTTGTTAGACATAAAACTCTCGTCATGCCTTCCCAACATCCTGAAAAGCGTCAACTCAACCTGTAGTATCGTAAGCGGTCTACAAGTTCCCGCCATAGAAGAAGTTACTACCGACATGATCCTGCTGAACGATTTCAATGGATCGATAACAATAGACAACTATACACGACAATTGTTTGGCACCTTCTTAATTAAGTTCGAGAACGCTACACTAGGAATAAATGGAAAAACCTACACTTCAAGGGAAATTTCCTTCTGGCAAGCACTTCCGGCCATCTACCAGCCTACTCCGTACGAGGAACGATATAGAGAAATCTTCTCTCTCGAAGCAATGCATGAGTTGCACATCAACAATACCAAACGCATCGACCTACTTCAAGTCAAAACCTTTTACGAACGTTGGACTTACTACGGCATAAGTTTTCTCATCATCTTCATATTAATAATCTTTATATTCTTCAAACTTTGCAAAAGGAACAACATAAAGGTTACCATCAGACAGCCTACTGATAATGAACAACCAGTAAATACAAACCCATGGTCAAGCGCATCAATATCGGTACCAATGCAGCCTCTCGCTTCTCTGCACCAATCAATTCCCAGCCTATACAACCAGCCACATTTCTGATCGGATGAGGACATCCGAATTTAAGCACGGAGGAGTTAACGAGCGATCCCACGATTCTACCTGCCAGACGCTAATGCAGCAAATTCCCAGTCAGCAAATTCGTTGGAACCAAGGTCGAGGAATGGTATTCACACATTCAGGGAAACTGCAACTACAGCAATTAACCCATTATAAATTAAACGAATCTATGTAATAGAATGCATTGTAATATTTTCATTCGTACGGGGAACCTCTACCCGTTTGTAAACTTGAATAAATTTTTTTTGTTAAAACTTTAAGTAAAAGTGTTAACTTATATAACTAAAATATGAAGAGTGGGCTACAGATGTCTGGTAGGACTCTAAAAAGTATTTATTATCCCAAACACATTTTTTTATTGCTATTGGGATTTTCCCTGGGATATTCTTATCATCCTTTCCTTGGGTATTTCCTGAGTCCCAAAACCTCAGACCACTCACCATACTTTCAATAGAGTAATTTTTGTACATTTTAACAAATATTTCAACACGGATTTCCTCCCAACGTTGCATGTTATTTTGTTTGCGACGCAATCACGATTGCTTCGAGGCGTTATATATTCTATGCTGCCGCATATGTTGATTGGATAACGAAAGTTTCCGCTACCGTGTGACCTAGTCGTAATGCCGGGAATATGCGTTTCCTTTGAGCTCGCGTTGGATCTTGATGCTTTCGGTGCTTGTCACTGCTTGCGTTGTCCATAATGTGGCGTGTAAATTGGAAGCGACCTAGCTACTTAAGTTTAATTATATGACGTTAAAAGGCAAAAATATTATGCGGCTTGCTTTCCGTAATCTAACAAGTAGTCATTTTATGAATGAAAAATTAAATTACTTGCGGTTGGCTACATTATTAGGTTATCAAAAAAAGTTTATAAAGTGCGGCTCGGTATTGCGTACGTTTCAATCTTACGAAATCGCATATGGTAGTGTTCGGGGTGAGCAACACTATGAAATCTCAATGTTCGCCCGTAACAACCCATCTTCTCACATCTGCAATGCGATGCATACCGGGGCGAAGAAGTCCTATCAATCTAACCAACGTTTATGTCTATTTTGTATTTAACATGGAGAAAATAAGATTTCGATATGAACGCTCGGACAAGAGATGGATGAAAGCAATGAGAACACTGATTACACCAAAAGATGGAAGAGTATGCGAACCTCCAAGATATTGCAACGGCGAGCTATAGACCTGTTGACAAAAAGGAAGAATATATCATGATCTCACTAAACATATAAAATAAGAAGACGAAAGTAGCTTTGAATCAAAAAAATTATTGCGCTCGAAAATCCTGCATTAATTGGTTATCAAAAATAACACATGAACCAGAAGAATTGTACCTAAAATTATATTTTCTAAAATTTTTGATATAACATATCAAAGTAGTTGTTGATGAGACTTACAATTCATCTAACATAAATTTAAACTAATGTCTCAATTCAAACTTGATTTGAAAAATTTAATCCGCTAAGTACTCAAAACACTTGTGTTTCATAAATTAATTTCAAATAAAACATTTGGCGAAATAGTTTTCAAAAACTTGAAAAATTACTGCCTAGAACTAACAATCCATGACAAATTACATGTGAAAATTCTATTAAAAAAATATCACACATCGTCATGTGGCACAAAAAAAAATAAACTTACAGCCACAATGACATTCTCAATTCAATATAATTTTTCATTTCAAGACAAACATTACACGTCCCCAACGAAAAATTTCAAAAATTTCCAATTAAATTGTTACAATTCTATCGACAACTATAATTTGTAATAAGTTTTCTCATCCATATTTCTTTAATCTTCTTTCAATGTCTTAAAATCTTTCACAATTTCTACTTAATCCACGCGAGTAGGACGCAGAGCATCTTCATAATTCCTCTAAGAATATTTTCTTGACTTTGTCACAAACAAATAGATTCAAATTTATCATAGCCTTATGTGTAAGTAGTAGCACTAGATCATTGCGTGGAGAAAGGAATTGAGAATGGGAAAAAATGAAGAAAATAAGTGGAGTTCGTCTTCATTTTCAATTCCAAAGATGTGTATAAGAACAGACGATTTGAATAGATGAATAATATTTAGAAAAGATAAATTGATGGAAATAGAGAAAAAAGAAACAGATTCACTACAGTAGTGATCGTTTGGTGATCGATCCACTCGAAGCAACTTTGAATAAGGAGGCAAAAAAACTGGCTCCAAAATCAGCGTTGATGAGAAATATTTGTCACTTTTCAATCTACGAATGGGTAATATATGACTACTGCTAGAGGTGAATTTATAGAATTTGGGAGGAATTTTGAGTCACCCGTTTCGTGTGTCGGCAACATGAAGAGCGACTAGTATACTCGTATATGACAACCCTGCTTCAACGAATTAAAGCTACAAAACATCATAAACATCAAATTGATGAGATTTATCTTGTATCTCCAACTCGTGTAGAAATTCCATTTCGTGATCCATACCAGAAGTATTCAACATGCCCGAACCAGCCGCCAAATAGAACAAGAAACATTGAAGCCAATCGAACCCGCCAACATCATCTTCCATTCAAGAGATCACTTAAGAGCCAATAACTCTTGAGAATTAAAAATAAACGTTTATTTTTAAAAGTATTGAAAGAAGCTCAAAATTTATTGGAGATCGTTAAAAAACGTTCAGCATTTGAAAAATGGCTTGAAATGCTCCCATTTGATTGGCCCGCAGTTCATTAGAACGGATTCGTAGTTCATCAATCCATTGCCGTGGATTCAACACATTTTATTCTTAATCTCAACACGCTCACCACTCAAATGGATTACGTCCTTGGAGATGAAAAAGCATTTGGGCCGTTTTGGCGGGATCTCACCAATCTATTTCGTGTTTATGCAAATAATATACTCGGTTGGATCGATGGGGGAATGAGCGATTAGCTGGATCATAGCCGAAAAGAAAATTTAAGACAAACGATCATCCAGCGATTTTGGGGAAATTTATGAAATTTATTTAGAACTTATCGGGATGCTTGTCGGGAATTGGATGGAAATCGGGTTAGATCTTGGTGGGAGGGCGCAATAAAGGAAATGGCCACAATTTCACAATTAATGTTGTTATATTGTTGATTAATCGTTTGATGGAATGATTTATGGGTAAACATGAAGAGGATGTATAATTGGTAAAAAGTGATAGTGAATGGGGTTGGTTCGGGATACTGTTAAAAACAAATTTCTGATAGAGGCAACAATAATAAATTTGATAGTTCGGCTTTAAGTTGAGAAGAATTAACGAAAATTTGTGAAAATGGTATCGATTATGAGAATCATCCATTTTCGGTTCCCGCTTTTCTCAGTTTAATCTTTTGTCTTGGAATTTTAGATCAAAGTAGAACTAAGAAACAAAAAATTAATTTATCCTTTTTCAGCTTGATATATTTTCGAAATCAAACAAACAATTGTTTCAAAACCAAACTGAAGAAAAGGCTAGAACAGCTTCAAAACAAGTGCTTGATTTTGAAAATGTATCAAGCTGAAAAATGATATATTAATTTTTTATCATTCTTTTTTGTGCTGAATTTCTCTTTAAATCCTTTTTTCCGGAAGAATATTTATTTAGGGCGTAAGATGTAGATGGTCGACAAGCTCCGACATTCCGACAAAATTTTTGAGCCCGTCTATCCTTCGCGGCTCTCAGAAAATGAACAACTATTTTGTCTACAAGATTGTTGATACTACATATTAATTTTTACTGGAAGTCCGCATTAAAGGAAAACGCGCATAGATAAATCTAAACAAGTTGGGTAGACAGACCTATGCTGATGTCAGAAGGGTTTTGTACTCAACTTACAAAATGCCGTAACCAGCAATGAATAAAATTAAGAAACGCGTCATGTTCGAGGATCATACTATTATTAACAAAGTTGAAAGAATTTTGACTTCTGAGGTATTTGTTGAAGTTATACCCATAAATATCTCGCTTGATAATTTTTCAGATTTTTTTAGATCACGGGTGTCCATTTGCGAGGGAGGAAACACATTTTTCATGTATTTCCCTCCCCCCACGGTGCCCCCATACCACTGAAGCAAAAACTGTCAGTTTAAGAACTGTTTTAAAAAGCTCTCATAGAGAACTTTCATTTGATACTCATATCGGCTACCTTTCATGAAATTTTTTTCAGGGGCCACTCCTCTGTACTGTAAGCATCGATTCATGGCCTATTTTTTCGAATCCTAGAATGGCTACAAAGCCCTTTTGCTAGGAGCTCTCTCCTGCCTCTTTGACTTGTTTCAATTATATGAACTCATCCTCATGATACCTATCATTTCTGAAATTTTCATGCAAATTCTAGCAAAGCTGTAGTGTCTAAGTCGGTAAAAAGCGCATATGGCTCCATAGCCATGTTTCCATAGTAATACAGGGCACATTGTTCCATAGTAATACAGGAAAATTCAAATCGCTATAACTTCGTTAAATACTATTCGATCCTTATGAAACTTTCAGAAAAGATCAATCAATTGAATTTCAGGGTACCATTTAGATTTTATTAAAGAAAACATAAAATCGATAAATCATACTATTACTAACAAAGTTGAGTGAATTTTGACTTCTCATGTATTTGTTGTTGTTGCACTCATTAAGGCCTACATTCATGATTTTTTTCAGATTTTTCGGATGGAAGGTGTCCAATCGCGAGGGGGGGTACGCGAAAAGTTCGTACATTTCCCCTTCCCCTGCCCCGCTCGGTACTCATAAGGCAATTTTAAGACCTTTTTCGAAAAGATCTCATTGAGACCTTACCAATGACACCCTACTCGACTACTAATGGTGAAAATTTTTTTTGAAGGGTCAACTCCCTATATGGGGAAACCCCCCCTAAACCCCTTTGAAAATGTTTTTCACCCTTAAAATTTCAAGAAGTCACCACTTCTGACCTTTCCACAAAGTTTCATGGCTGTAGCCTTTATAGTTTCGGAGAAAAATGCTGTGACATACAGACGGACGGACGGACGGACAGACGGACACAGGTCGTGATTACAATAGGGTTTTGTATTTTAGTACGAAACTCTAAAAAATGCTGATAAGGGTAAAAATTTAAGACATAGCTTGAACAGAAACATTTATAAAACCTCAAAGTCGCTTAACTCAATAATAGTCGTTATAAATTTTAAAAGAATATAAAACAAATTCCAAACAATAAAAATACTAAAACCTTATGGCCCAGATGGTTCTCTAAATTGATACATTATCAATAAAACACATTCATCAAAAAACAATAGCAAATTCAAATTAATTGAAATTATTACATATTTTCTGATATCATTGGAAAAATGAGAAAAAACCAACGAACAGTAGAATGCTGTAGACAGAAGGGGGCCACAGGTTGGAGTGGGCCACCCGAACAACTGTAAGACTAGTGACATCTATGTCAAACCGCGCACATTATTTATCGTATTTTGACGCGAGTTCACTTTTTGGAAGCATTTAGAGGTTATAAACCTTCTCTCGCACTGTACAGAGAAACGCGCTAAGAATTTCGCCGAGAAAGTTTTTACCCTCGTACGCTTTCACGCGGTTTTTCATCTCATTTTTACAAGAAAAACTTAGGTACATATGCAATATGTTAAATTGACATATAATTTTTGAAATGCAAAGTGATTTTTGCCCATTATTGGCATTGTATATTTTTGGGATGCAAATGCAAAAAAGGCACTTGTCGATAGAGTGGGCACTTGTCGATAGAGTGGGTATTTGTGGACAGACATGGGCCACTTGAGCAATGCCATTCTTTGCACAGTAAAGTGTTTTTATCAATTACGCAAATGTCTTACTTACTTATTTTAATCATTTCAGCCATCATGCCTCCCAAAAATAAAAGAAACTCTCAAAAAAGAGGTGAATTCTGGAAAATTGATTGCTGCTATAAAGCAAGTGAAAATTAAAAAAAATATATCGGAGCCTCTTGCTTCTGCTGCTACCAATGTTAGCAGACCGTCTTTTCAACGCTACTTGAAACTTGCGACCGACCGATATCTGGATATTGCCGCTGTTACCGACGCACAATTGTTAGATATCCTACAAGAACGACCTGCACACGGTGGAAAAACGGTAGATATTTTTTTAACATTTCTCTATCTCTTGTTAACTGAATATTTACTTATCATTAGTTGACAAATTGTTTTTCAATAATTGTTCAATTTTTTAATTGTTTAGTTTTTTTGTGGCTCATGCTTTCTATACACTACCATATCTGTTGAATTTTTTGTTTTTTAACGAATGTTTTTATTTCGTTTATTGACAGATTTCCACTGCAGCCCAGGAAAAAGAACTGAATGAATACATCATCAAGTGCTCTGAACTATAGTATGGTCTCACCTTAAACAACATATGCAAGGTAGCCTCTCAGTATGCGAAGAAAATGGGAATCGATTACCCGGACGGATGGAATGAAACGGACATGGCCAGTAGAGATTGGTATTTCGCCTTTATGAAACGCCACTCACGCCTCGTTTTGCGCATGCCAATATCAACCAGCGAGAATAGAGCAAAAGCATTCAATAAAGAAACTGTCGACGAGTTTTTCCGTCTGCTTCGTTGGATGAACATCCGTTCCCTCCAGCCTGCATTTGGAATGCAGATGAAACCGGCCTCCCTATGGTTCCGACGAAAACCGTTAAATTCGTTGCTGCAAAAGGTTCGAGGGCTGGTTTGCACTCATCTGCAGAACGTGGTACAAATGTGACGATGGTGACGGCTGTTAGTGCTGGTGGAGATTTCATTCCTTCTTTTTATTTGTTCCTGCGCAAAAATATGAATACATCATTCATGTACAATGCCAAACCATGCGCCGTCGGCTTTGCGAATGGTTCAGGGAGGATGACTGCCATTGACTTTGTCCAGTTCATGCGACACTTCGTCAAATTAGCACATGCGTCAAAAGAGAATCCTTTATTATTGCTAATGGACAATTACCGCTCGCACGTCACTATTGGAGTTATCGATCTCACCCTTGAACATGGTATCACCATTCTGACATTGCCGCCTCATTGCAGCCATCGGCTTCAGTCTTCAGACGTTGGTGTGTTTGGACCGGTCAAAAGATCCTACTACATTCAATGCGATGCATGATCAAAGAATCATATTGATTTGCCACTGGAAATCCAGCATGTGCCTGAAATTATTGCCATTACCCTGCGTAACAGTCTCAACACTAGAAACATCGCTATATGTTTTGAGAAAACCGGAATTTTCTCATTTAATCCAGAAATTTTTGACGAGGACAATTTTGTGGCTGCAACTCTTAGCGGAAAACACCAAGTTGTTGAAAATCAAGTTGTTCAGAAGGCAGACGAACTCCAATAACTTGTTGTTAGAGTTGAAGAAGAGCCTGGGGCGCAAGAAAAGTCAACAATATCTACTTCAACCACATCTACATCAGCGACCCGTTCAATATTGGACTGTATTGGACCGCTTAATTATGTCGCTCCAAAGCAGAAATCCAATCGTAGCCGCAAACTGCTAAAAAGCAGCATCATTACATCCCCTGAAAAAAGAGAGGTCGCGGTAGAAGCTGCACGGCTTCAAAAATCGCAGATTCCAACGAAAGTTTCCAAAAAGGCAATTCTTCACAATCAGCTGTGAAAAAAGGGACAAAAAGAAAGTCTTCGGTTTTTTCGGATGAAGACATCGATTTTTGCATGGTTTGCAATAAATTGATGCCAGCAAAGCTGACAAGAAAGAACTCCATCGAGTGCGATAACTGCGACAGACCCGTCCACTTAAAGTGCGTCGATATGACCAACTGCACCGACTTGACGTGAGCCAATTGCGCCTAAAATCTGTGTTTGAACACTACAAAGTGTTTTTTGCAACACTTTTGTCATTCCAACTTTGCTACTCCTTCTTTCCAGACATTAAATGAACATTATTACTGAAGTCACTGTTTTTTCAATTTTTAACCATAATTTCGTGTAAACTATTTTGTATTTTCCAAATTTGACAACGGATTCGTAATCAACGCCTTTGAAAACCCCCTGGACAATAATTTGTAGCATTTAGCAGCATTTTTTCAGATAAAAATTTGGGTGGCCCACTTCTTCCTACACTTTCGGAAAATACACTTTTTTTTCCATTTGAAAAGAGAAATACTTCAAAACTTAATTGCAAGTATCTGCTATGATGGTAAGTTACGTTTTGGTACACCATTGCAATAAAAAAAAACAAATTAAGAAAAAATTTTCATTTTTCACCATTTTACAACCAAAAATAAAAACTGTCTACAGGACTCTATTCATAAATTATTTATAATTTTAGCACAACATTGAACTTTTATCCTACACCTAATATGTTATAACCTGCTTCTAATAAAATTCAATCAAAAAAGTGTTATCTTATACTAAAAAATGCAAAATCAATATTCCTGATCTAAACGTTTTCTTTAAACCTACTATCATAAACATAACAAAAATCTATCCTAAATATTGAAAACTATCCATAAAGTTTAACATAAGCAAACAACAGGAAATATAGCAATAATGAGCTGAAATTCACAACCAACACAAAATCAGAAAATAAACACGAATAATTTAGACATGGTCATTCAGCCACCAATACCTAGATTGCTTCATCTCAGCTCAACAAGCCTCAATGAATCTAGCGCATGAGTATCTCCATTGAAATCGCTGATCTCAGGAGCTCAAATTTGGAGGATATTTTATCTTCTTATCGGTGGCCCGTCTATATATTTGATATATAATTGGGACACTGTTGCGAATTCCGGCGTACCGACTTTCTCGCATTTGCAACTTCAAATTGCCGCCGTGACATTTCCACCTTCCTTTGGGCACTCCTACCTTTTCCTCGGTTTAATTATTTATTTTTATTAACATTTTTCGAATTTCCTTTTAATTTTTACTTCCCCATCATCACAATCCTGCCCTTTTCCCTTATTTCCAACTACAAAAAAAATAATATAAGCTAATAATTTCAATTTTCCCACTAACAACATTCCATTCATTAATTCCCACTAACAAAATTTCATTCAATACCTTTTCCCTTACAAAACCTTATTCCTTCCTTCATACTATAACTAATTCTATTCACTAGTTCCCACTAACAAATCTCATATTTTTATACTAATAAAAATTTATTCACGTTTCTCTTTTTAACAAATTTCAATTTCATGCCCATCGAGAAAGAGTTGAAGTTGCTAATCTGAGGAATGGGAAATCGATAAGACATGGCTCCATTGGTTGCGTCGTGAGTTCTCGACCGGGGGTCTGCCGGAAGCCTGCGTTCAAGTTCCTCGAGCGCAGGGAAGCACTCTTTTTTGGGGTATCGGCAAAATCAATAGTTTCCGTATTCTTTTTTGATTAGGCAAATTGCCATATATGCAAAACAACGGATGTTATTGCGTTTGTCGATAAGGAAAAAAGATGTGTGGGTAGCGAAATCGGAGGGCAATGAACTTCGATTGCGTTACCTAGATGCGGCAGCGGTAATTGAAAATGAAAAAAGATTGCGGGATCGGATTGGATGGAGGTGAAAAGTGGGATTAAGTTGTTGGGATTGGGGCAGTTGGTATTTGACGGGGGTCAATATTGGACTTTAGGAGATAAAAAGGATTGGTTTTGGGCGGCGCCGTACGTTGATTCGGGGAGAAGTATTTTGGCTTGTGGAGGAGAATAAAAGATTCAATTGCAGTTTCAAGGAAAGTTTTTTTTTTGTGAATTTAGTGCGAAAAAGTCGTGATTTTAAGATTCGGGAAGTAAATTTCCAATTCGGGGAAAAAGAAGTTTGGATTTCGGAATTCGGGATAGGAGTTTTCTTGGTTTTCGGTCAATTTCTGGCTGTGAGGGAAGCGGTGGAAACAAAAAGTTTTTATGAATATAATGAAAAAGCGAAATATAATAAAAATTGAATTTTAAACGAATAAAGTGGAGAAAAGAATAGTATGAGACGGTTTAAGACAATTAAAGTGAAAAGAAAAAATAGTGTGATTTGTGGTCGTGCTAAAGAACCTCATTCTTTGCTTTCATTAGTGACCGGGCAAACCGTTTCTTTTGGGTTGTGAATTATTATTGAAAGTGACAGTAATATATTTTAAGACAAAAAGTAGTAACATTGGATTATACTACAAGATCAAGAAGCTGACATGCGGATTGTTGGCCGTTTGTTTTTTTTTTATTTCATGTTTCATTAATTGTGCAGAAGAAAAAGTAGTTTGCTTTTTTTCATAATTATTATCAGTCCTCCGTTCCAGTTGCAGAGCGCTTCGCAGCTTCAAACGAAAGGGTGAGTAATTACTTTTTTATCTATTTGTGAGAAACTGAATTTTGTTTTCTCTTTTGACGATTTTTTTTTTATAATTTGTTTTTAACTAAATTATTCTGAACTAATTTCACCGAAGAGGGGGGTTTGAATTAATTCAAAAAAAAGTTAATGTGTGTTCATTAATAATTATTTTTATTATTGAAGTGATATTGTTAAAGCACGATTCAAATTTGTAAATAAATAAACGGCCATGTCTCATTAAAACCATCATCATTCATTTCTCAAGATGACCTCCCCCTTTCCCATCCTTTTCGCTTTGTGCTAGTTATTATATATAAGGTGGCTCAGCACGAGCAGAGGGTGTCCCGGAAGACCCACGACACGACTGAGCGCTAGCCGGCCTCAGTATGCCACCCCGGGCTACACACCCCTCTGCTAATACTTAATGTCTGCAACTGCGGTGACTTCCGTGGTTGCAACAACACCGTCAGAAGCGAAAACATATCGACTCATGTCCAAATACACGAATGTTACTAGGAGTAAGTCGTTGTTGAAGCCACTATCTATTAACCAACAACCAGCCAGCGTTCGTACTACAGCCGGAGTGCTGCGATTATGTAGAAACAGTAGAACCTGGTCAATCAATTGTGACTAGAAGCAACTCGCTGTTGAGGCCGCTTTCTATTAATCAACAGTCTAATTTACTTATAATCAGCCCACCTGGTTCTTCGTCCAGCAGCCGGGGAGCGATTCCAAAGAAAATACTACCTCAAGTTCAACATAAGAAATCGAGTGACCAAGTTCCCTTAACAGATCTCCATTCTCCTGCCATTCGTGCTTCTATACCTTTGAAGAATATCTTCATCTTTAGAGTGGCATACGAAACGTTTGTTGAAGGCTTAAAGCGCTATGTCAACAAAAAGTTTGGATCATCCGTTAAAGTTTTTAGATGTCATAAGTTGACTGAGGAAAATTGAACGGAGAATGTAGTTGCCTCAGTTAAATTGGTGATTTCTGCAAATACTGATATTGTCCTGAATTCAAACTGCAGTGCTAAGACCTCGTGGATCCAGGTGCCGAGTTATCGGTAATCCCTAGCCAAGGCAAAACACGTCAGGAAGAACGGAAAGTTCGCTGCAAACGGGACGACCCCCAAAACGTTCGAAGAACAGATCCTTTCGCTCGACTTTGGAGTGTGGAGGATTTTCAGATGGTGTTTTTGCATTGCTGCAGTAGATCATCCGATAGTCGGAGCTGATTTTTTACAACATTTTAATTTGCTTGTTGACGTTAAGAAGAAGCAGTTGGTAGATGGTAGATGGTAAGACAAACCTCGAAGCGATCGCAACACTTTCAGATAAACCAGCAGAAACAATCAGCACTTAGAATCAACAGATGCCATTTCAAAACATCTTCGCCAAATTTTTTGAGTTAACGAGTTCTGCCACGACGCCACAAACCAAAACGGCCCATCACCACATACTGACGAAAAGCCCGCCATATGCGGAACGAGTTTGCCAATCACCGCAGGACAGATATCAATCCGCAAAGGCTGAGTTTGAATACATGGTGAAAAGAGAATATGTCGTCCTTCAAATGGCCCATGGGCTAGTCCACTTCATTCAGTCCCGAAAAAGTCAGGAGAATGGAGACCCTGTGGCCACTACAGAAAACTCAATGCAGTAACGATACGAAGTCGATATCCAGTGGCAGCAATGGAAGATTTCAACCATAATCTGCACGGAAAGACAATCTTTTTGACCATAGATTTAACTTACGCCTATCAACAAGGGCCAATTGCAGATGAGGACATAAAAAAGACAGCGATCATCACACCCTTTAGAGTCTTTGAATTCTTGACAAATCCTTTTGGACTTCGAATTGCAGCTCAAACCTTTCAAAGGTACATCAACATTGTTCTCTCTGGATTAAGCTACTGTTTTGGATACCTGGATGACATCCTTATCGCGTCCAGCTCGGAAGAGGAACATCGGATACATTTACAGGAAGTGTTCACTCGATTGAAGGAACACAGCATCAAAATTAACGTCACCAAATGCAATTTTGGAAAAACCGGCGTACATTACTTGGGATTTCTGGTAAGTAGCAAAGGAATCAAGCCACTACCAGGGAAAGTTAATGCGATACTAGAATGTGAAAAGCCAAAAAGAATTCAAAGTCTGCGAATATAATTATGCATGATCAATTTTTATCGGAAATTCCTAAAAAATGCCACAGAAGTACTTGCCCCGCTAAATGAATTCCTGCGCGATTCCCGAAAAAATAACGAAAGGCCTGTAAACGGAACGCCAATAACAATCAAAGCCTTTGAAGGCAGTAAAAAGCTGTCATGAGTAGCAGCTTGTATCAAACATCCAGTAAAAAACGCTCAGCTGGCTATAACAACGGACGCTTCGAACCTCGCGATGGGAGCAGTTTGTCGACGGAATTTGGCTACCACAAGGATTTTATTCCAAAAAACTTAACGAACTCAACGAAAATACAGCGTCAACGATAAAGAATTGTTGGCGATATATTCAGCTATCAAATATTTTTGCAACAGAGTAGAAGGTCACCAATTTGTGATACGAACCGATCACAAGCCACTGTACTACGCTTTCACACAGAAATCATCAAAAGCATCACCACACCAAATTCGACAACTGGAGTATATTTCCCAGTTCACGACCGATATGTTAAAAGTGAAACAAATATTGTGGCAGACACTGTATCTCGATTTAATGCAGTTACTGCACATAAAGCACTCGATATGGCAGACGTAGCAGCGGAACAACAAGATGATAGCGAGTTACAAAGTCTGTTACAATCGGAAACATCATTGGATTTGCAGAAAGTACAGAAGAGTGGAAAGCATTTGTACTGTGACTTATCAACAGGTAACACACGATCCTATATACCACAATTACTTCAACGTCAAGCATTTGATTCTGTGCACCGCCTGTTACACCCAAGTGGGAAGGTTACCAGACGTTTACTACGAGACAAATTCATCTGGCCAAAAATTCACAAGGATATTGCGATTTGGGCAAAATCATGCATTTAGTGCCAACGCTCTAAAACTAGCCGACATGTCACGACCATCCCGCTACAGATTGCAGCGCCAGATAAAAGATTCGACCACATGCATCTCGATTTAGTTGGTCCACTGACAGTCGTAAATAATTTTAAATATGTCCTTACAATGATCGATCGTTTCTCGCGATGGACGAAAGCCGTACCAATTACCGAAATCATCGCCGACACAGTCGCTACGAATTTCTACCATCATTGGGTTTCACGTTTCGGTACACCAAGGATTGTTACAACAGACAGCGGTGGCCAATTCATATCAATGCTTTTCCGTTCGCTAACAGAAATAATTGGTTGTGAACACATCAGAACGACTGCTTATCATCGTTCAGTAAATGGAATGGTGGAACGCTGGCATCGATCTTTAAAGGCAGCACTCATGTGTCATGAAGACGAAAACTGGCTTCAAGCTCTGCCTACAATTCTTTTCGGCCTTCGGTATGTCTACAAAGGGGACATTAAATATACTGCAGCAGAAATGGTATACTGGGAGATTTTTTGAAGATACGGACAGTAGTAGCGATCAGACAGCTTTGTTGTCTAAATTGCGGAAAGACATGCGAAGACTGCGGCCCATACCTGTCAAAAACTACCGACATAGCAGCATATCCATTTTCAAAGACTTAGCAACATGCAGTCACGTCTTTGTATGAGTTGACGCGACAAAAAAATCTTTGCGCCAGGCGTATGTTGGTCCATTTCGCGTACTTCAGCAAACGTCCAATAAAATTTCAAAATCCTCATGGACCACAGGACAATCGCAAATATCAATCGACCGGTTGAAGCCGGCCTACATTGAAGAACCGACGCCATCACAATTTTCCAACTTTGAAAGCCGAACACCTCCAATTACGAAAACTTACGCGGGACCGAATCAAAGCTAGCAACGGAGAGTCACATTCGATGTTAGATATATCTGGAGGAAGTAGCGGACCTGAAAGCGGCAAAGCGCCATCTCTCCGTGAATTACGCCGAACAACTTTTGAATGTATAACTTAAATTATTATGTATATTATTTCTTCTGGCGTTATACTCCGAACGATAAAGATCAATGTTTGTGCGCTCAATAAAAACTATTTTCGATTATCCAAAATTCAGATGTTTCGTTAGTATGGGAAACGACGCGAAGACAAGCTCCTAAACTCTAGCTTCTTCCTTCTTTGTAGTTACAGGGGCTTTTGATGGGTAGAGTGGCCTTCTACGCTGGTTTTTTATTTATATTAAATTTTTATATGATTCGGTCATATAAAATTTTAATATACAGGTATATCTGAAACATTTTTTTTTATATTCACAGGAAAGGTTCATATAAATTGATTTATATGAAGTTTTCACGTAAATTTAAAATTAATGGCCACGTCTACAATTGATCTTGATCCGGATGGGGCGGCGCGAGGGGCACCGCTTCCACCTTAATGCCCGACTCTTATTTGGAGAACGTAAGTGTTTGGAGTAAGGATGAAATCATCTCGCATCCCGCGCGTGTTAATCGAGCATCGGCGTCGTCTTCCAATGTAAATTCCTTTGGTAGGTTACCTCAGCCTCGACACAGTCGAAGCATTATATTCTATCGTACAATTCGTGAATGCGAAAATTTTTTGTAGTGGGCCTTTGTGCTGGGAAAAAACGCCACCCCACGACACTGCAGCGCTAGCCTGCAAGCGCATTCACGCATCCTCATACAAGGCCAATTCTACCGAACATGAATGTTTTTGCTCGCTGAGGTAGTAGACCATCGCTGCAGTCCTTTACGGACCATTGGAACATCCATAATCACTACAATATCCCACGTGACTTTCTTTGGTTAAAATTTTTTCTTTAAGGTTCGTCCCCCAACATGGGAAGGCCAGCTTAAAACCGTTTGAAAATTGTCTAATACCCAAACTTTCAAGCGGCAATGACTTCTGATATACCTACCAAATTTTGGGGTTCCTGTAATTACAGAGACAAACTGATGTGACACACAGACGGGTAGACAGACGGAAAGAGGGATTACAATGTCAATGCGGGGTTTTAGGATAGTACAGAACCCTAAAACAGAACAGCTGTTGGTAGCCCTGTTCTGAGCCCAAAGAAATATTTTAAGTAAGACTACCTAGCTAAGAGGTAACCTGGTTGTCTGAAACTTACCCAGCTCATTCGTTTTTTTTCAAGAAGTATTGTATATCTGCTGATTGTGAGGCCTTGGCATTCTAACGAGAGAGGAGATCCAATAAACTCAAAACGGCCGAACAGCAAGACAAAAATTCCAATGTTGTGCGTTATGCCTTAATTTTATTAAGTTTATTCTATACAAGCAAGATCTGTACAGTATACAAACTACCTGCAGAGTGATAGGTCGATTTATGATGGTTCAAGATTTTCCGTGACTTGTAAATTTTAACCCCTTACCGCATACGCAGCCATATATGGACAGAGAACTTTGTATTATTTTTTCAGCCTAATGGATAACCCAGTCTTAAAAAAAACTTACATTCGAAGAACCATTTATCGTAAAACAGAACATAATCTATGTGTTTGTTGCCAGTTCTATCGGCCAATGATATTTTAGGTTATGTGCAATACGTTGGATCGGCCAGTGTCAGAAAGTGCAACTTTTGTGGTTCAAAATAAAATACAAAACAATAAGTAAAACATGTAAAAAAATTTTTTCATATCCTCTAAGCATTGTAAAATATGATCATAGTTTGTTTATTTCGATATCTTGCGTTTTTCGAATTTGTTTTTGATTTTCATAAATGGCTTCATATGCGTTACAATAAAATGTACTATGTTACATATCCATGTATACCACATTTGCATGCGTTCAGAGTTTTTTTGCTTATTCTAAAAATGGATCCTGCGCATTTATATGGAACTTTCTAGCATATTATTATCATTCCTGGTGATGGCAGCTTGATCGACGATGATATTTTGTCTAACAGTGATGATGATCTAGAATTCAATTCCATTCGATAGCCTAAAAAATCACATATTATCATTCCTGAACGGGAATTTGATTTTTCTGACAAAGATAACATGCCTTTGATAAATTTACAGTTTGCATCTAAAACCGAAGCTAATGGGGAAAAGGTTAAAAACGGCCCGATTATTTGGCAAAGGGGGAAAATGCCGGCTTACGACAAAACCAACTTTGAATTCAAAGGTAACTCAGAATTACCGAATTTAATTAAGCAGCTTAATTCTCCAGCAGAGGTATTTAGTTTCTTATTCACATCCGATATTATGTGATTTATTACTCAACAGTCTAACCTGAAGAAGAAAATGTAATCAAATCAGCAAGAATAACTAAAGGCGAAATAGAATAGTTCATTGGCATCGTGATCTTCCTGTCTTGTGTTAAATTACCGGCCGCGAGAACATATTGGTCAAAACATTTAGGACAGTCTCAGGTTTATGAAGTAATGGCGTGCAATAGGTTCGAGGCAATCAAAAGATATTTACATTTCAATGACAATCAAAACGTCATACCAAAGACGAACATACTAAATTATTCGAAATTCGGCCTTCACTAGGCAAAATTCGTGACCGCTTGTTATTACAACCAAAAGAAGAGTTTTTGGCATTAGACGAGCAAATTAGTTTCACTAAACACCATCACGAATTGAAGGAGTATAATCCTGCAAACCCAAGCAAGTGGGGCTAAAAAAATCTAGTTCTAAGCGAGGTATCAGGTCCCAGCTATGAGTTTGACATCTTTGCGGGAGAACAAAGCAACATATCTCCACCAGATGCACCTGATCTTGGTGTTAATTCAAATGTGGTTACCAGATTGACTTCCACAATTACTTGACACCAAAACTTTAAGATTTGTTTTGATAACGGATTTAATAGCCCGCAACTCAAAGTTTATATGCGTAGAAGTGGAATGCTACCTTTAGGAACTGCAAGACTGAACCGAATGCCGAACTCAAATATGCCATCTGAAAAATAATTGAATAAGCAAGGAAAAGGCAGCATAGACGAACAAGTTTGGTAGACAGACCTACGCTCATGTCAGAAGGGTTTTGTACTCAATTTACGAGATGCAGTTATCAGGAATGAATAAAGTCAAGAAACATGTCAAAGAGATGTGAAAATACGTTTTTAGGGTTTTGTACTAAAATACAAAACCCTATTGCCATCACGACCCGTGTCCGTCTGTCCGTCCGTCTCTATGTCACAGCACTTTTTCTCCGAAACTATAGAGGCTACAGCCATTAAACTTTGTAGAAAGGTCAGAATTGGTGACCTCTTGAAAGTTCAAGGGTGGAAAAATTTTCAAACGGGTTTAAGGGGGGTCTCCGCATATAGGGAGGTAACCCCTCAAAAAAAAATTTTCACCATTGGTAGTCAAATAGGGTGTCATTGGAAAGGTCTCAATGAGATCTTTTCAAAACAAGTCTTAAAATTGTTTTATCGGTACCACGAATAAATCCAATAAAATCGTCTTTGACATGTTTCTTGATTTTATTCGTTGCTGGTTACTGCATTTTGTAAGTTGAGTACAAAGCCCTTCTGACATAAGCAAAGGTCTGTCTACCCAACTTGTTGTATGTATGTTATAGACATAGATGTAAGAGAGAGGATACGAAATGCATCGAGAGAATTGAAGCACTTTATCATGTAGCGTGAAGTTGGCGCGTTATTAGCAGTTGATTCGAATTTCAAATAAATTTGACGTGACTTCTCCCACTAATTTTCGCATTTTGAACTAAATCAATTTTCCGTGCGGGTATTCTAACTTGAACGATATAAAAGATTGAACATGACTTACCGTACGAAGGATACGTCCCTGACATGCTGCCTAGGGCTGTTTTTACAGTCCCGCACACGTCACTTCACTTTTCATTTTTCGACACAAAAACACTCGCGATCTGTAAAAAAACTTTTCAGTTTGCTAAATTATCACATTTGCAACGCTTTTGCACTAGATTCAACACGGTTTATCTTAAAAAAATTGTTTTGTGTACAATTTCAAATTCAACTTGATTAGACGTTTCCCATCAATGTTGAATTTTCACAAATCATATGTTTTCAATCATATGGTTGATATTTCGTCGACAATTCGGGGGTTAAGGTAGAAGACGAATGGGATTTTCGTGAGAGCAACTAGAGAGCCACTTGAATGTGTGGATTCTCTAGCGGCGTGAAAGGCAGGGGGATTTCAATTCGCATGCGAGAGGAAGGCATGTATGTAGTAAAAGTACTTCACTCACGTATGGATGAAAATAAGCCCATTTCGCGTCCATTACTTTATATGTCTTTGGTTATAGATCTTATCTGAAAATTTTAGGAAGATCAAATCAAAACTGCAGTGCTTGATTCGATGGAAAGTCCACACACAAGCTATCATAATCATATGTTATTGTTGTTGTAATTGGATAAATTTCAATTAGCTTTAACTTCCGTGAATTTGATTGGATTTCATCAAAATTACAATGCACTAGGATATTTTGTAAGACTAATTAAATATCGAATTTCATTGAGTTTAAGGATATCCATACGATTTTATTGGGGAAAATGTGAAAATCAAAGATCATACAATTATCAACAAAGTTGAGCGAATTTTGACTTCGAAGGCATTTGTTGTTGTTGTACTCATAAACACACCTCTGTATTTTTTCAGATTTTTCCGACCACAGATGTATCGCCAGGGGGGACACAAATTTTTCGTACATTTCCCCTCCCTGTGCGCCCCTCGAAGGAAAAAATGTCATGTCATGTTTTGTAAAGTTCTTATCAAGACCTTTCATTTGATATGGGTATCAATCTTCTATCTATCTTTGATGAAATTTTTTTTCAGGAGCCACTCCCTTATATGGGGAGATCCGCCTTAAATACCTGATAAAATTTTTTTGTATTTGGAATTTTTTCACTGCACACCTACATACAAAATTTGGTATTTCTAGCGCTTATGATTTGCGAGGAAAAGTGCTGTGACACACAGACGGATGGACGGAGGGACAGACAGGTCGCGATTTTAGAAGGGTTTTGTAAAATTATTTTACAAAACCATAAAAAGTAGCAGTCGTAGACGTTGTGAAGCTGAGTTTGGTTTGCTGGTTTGACAGCAAGAATGTCAATTTACTTTTAGCATATGTGGGAAGTGAAACGACAACAACAAAACGTCGTTATGTTCGACAAGAAAAAAAATATGAAGATATAATGCCTCCCCAACCCGCCGGCGTTTATAACGAGCATACTGGTACAGTCGACCTGCTTGACTCAATGCATGGGTATTACAGAGTTCATTTGCGCTCTCGCCAGTTGTACAAGAGAATTTTTTTTTCAAATGGTGAATTTATGCATTGTCAATGCTTGAGTGGTTTGGGACCGAACCGGTTCAGGCCAAAACATGCCTTGATTTGATTTCAAACTCGCAGTTGCCGAGCTTTTGGGTAAAGCGTGTTACGGGTGAACATTGTGACTCCATAGCGTTGCTCACCCCGAACACTACCATACGCGATTTCGTAAGAGTTTAAGCTACGCAGTACCGAGCCGCACTCTATTAATTTTTTTGGTCATCTAGTAATGTAACTATCAGCAAGTAATTTAAATTTTCATTCACAAAAAGACTACTGGTTAAATTACGGAAAGAAAGCCACATAATGATTTTAAATTTAACAATTGGTTAAATTACGAAAAGAAAGCCATATAATAATTTTTGCTTTGTAACTTTATGCAAGTAAACTCAAGTAGTTAGGTCGCTTCCGATTTATACTCATTCACAATCGGAAAACAAAATTGGCATATACTAAGGAACCTTTTACAATATCTTTGTGACGAATTAGACTGGAAAGTTAGGAAAACGGTGGCGTCATTTATTGGTATACTTGCCGTGATTCTCGGAAGAGAAATAGTTTCGCAGGATTTAGTTCCAATTTTTAATTGGCCTCTTCAAAGACTTAGACGAAATTAAAATCAAAGCTATTGAAAATTTTGCCAAATTTTTTAAGTTCGTTGATTTTCGAAAGAAAGTGTTTACGAATCAATAGTTATACCAATTGGCGTATTAGGGCAAGTTTAGCGCAACAAATTCTCATTATTATTAAATGGTACGATTCGATAAATAAACACGATTATTTATTGTACCTGGCAAGTGCTACTTGCATCTTTTTACAAGATAAAATAAGTTGCATTCGTGGAATCGGTGCTGAAGTGGTGGCTGAAATTATTAGGATTAATATTATTATTTAGCAAAAAGAAATTCAGTTTGAGCTATACGTGGTGGAAGCGACAAACGTTCGTCAATATCATCAAAGCTAACAAAAATGTTATGGATTTGGTTCAGATGGTTTTACCAGACATCAAAAGGTTATCATACGACGCAGTACCCAACATACGATTACTTGTTGCTAAAAGCTTAGTAGAGTTAGTTAATAACGATGCGAATATCCTGACAAGCGGAGATTGTGAGGATGTAGATATCATGAAAATCATACGTAGGTTACAAGAGGAATTGGCGGGTAGTGGCCGGAAAGAAAGTGTTACGATGCCAACTGTAACAACGACAACATTCACAACTGATTTTACAAATGTACCAGCACCCAGCCAACAAGTCGATGAATTGAAAACAACAAACTATGAACGATTAGAAGCGGTATCAACCACCTCCACAATGCCAGCTAATAACTCTGAGACGGTTGAAATGAATGATGATGATGATGCATATGTCAAGTCAAAGTCAAAAGCGCTTTATTTAATACTGATCGTTATAAATTTTAAAAGAATATAAAGCAAATTCCAAACGATATCAATACAAAACTTAATGGCCCAAATGGCTCTCTAAATTTATACATTATCATTAACACATTTCATCAAAAAAAACTATAGCAAATTCAATTAATTAGGATTATTACATATTTTTAGAATTCAATTGGAAAAAGGAGAAAAAACCAACCAACACTATCCTAAAATTATTTATCATCTTAACACTACAGTGAACTTTGATCCTACACCTAATATGTTTTAACTTAATTCTAATAAATGCAGTCAAAAACTTTATCTTATACTAAAAAAATCGATAACTATGCTCCTAACCTAAGCGTTTTACCTTATCTCTAACCTAATATAATAAACATAATATAAACCTAACCTATCCCTAATTTTTAACAAAAAATAAACAATAACACTAAATGTAGCAATAATGAGCTGAAACTCAAAAACTAAATAACGAAAAACACCAAAACTGAAAATAAACACGAATAATTTAGACATTGTCATTCAGCCACCAATACCTAGATTGCCCCGTCTTAACTCGATCAGCCTCAACGAATCTAGCAAATGAGTATCTCCATTGGAATTGTTGGTCTCGTGAACTCAAGTTTGGAGGATATTTTATCTTCTTATCGGTGGCCCGTCGATATATGTGATATATGACTGGGACGCCGTCAGAATCAAAAACATATCGATTCATGTCCAAATACACGAATGCTTCTGGAGGAATGAAGCCAGTAGCGAGGCAAGTCGCTATATACCCGTCTGTAGGGTGGAACGGCTGTGAAATCCAAGGGTTTTCACTCACAGTCACAGATCTTGCGATATGATTCCGAAGAAGTTTCAATATAAAAATATCGACTCTTGTCACTTCAGCAGTTTGATAAATTCTTCTATTCGATATATAATGTTTCCAATCCGTCTCAGGCTTTCTGTACAAACCAGTACATGCACGAAGACATTTCCTTTCGAAAACTCTTAATTTTTCCATAGTACTAGCGCTCTGGTTGTACCAGATCTGACATCCATATGTCAAAACTGGTCTAACCAGTGTCTTGTAACAGATAATTTTGACCTTTTGATCAATGTATCTGGAATGAAAGAGCTTTCGAAGGGCCATGACTACTTTAAGTGCCTTACTGAGCATGATTTTCACATGTTCATTATAGTACAGATACTGATCGAGATAAACACCGAGGTACTGAACACAGGATTTATGTGGAACCCGTTCTAGACTACTCTCACCAGCCATGATGTGGAAATCTTTCCAATTACGTTTCAGGTCTTGACTGACCCCCTGCAGCGTTGTCCGAAACAAGATTGTTTCACACTTCTGCGCATTGATTTTCATTCGCCAATTGTCAGTGTACAGCTGTACATCATTGAACATTTTTTGGAGATTGCTCTGAACTATTGTGGCTTTTCGGTCTGCCGTATAGATGATCAGATCATCAGCAAACGCTACCAATGATCGCGTTGGCGAGACGTTAAAATCAAAGCCGTTCAATAGCTTGCGAATGAATATTGAGAAGAGCAGAGGCGCAGTAACTGTTCCCTGCTGTAGACCATTCAAGACCTTGAACTCGCGCATTGTTGTCAGATTTCCATCAGTTACAACAAACGATTTCCCATATTGATGATGCATATGTAGTTGCTACATATGTAGATTTAAATTCTTCACCCGTACCGTAATCGCGTATATCTAGTGAGTAAGAAGAGGAGAAAGTATATTTTTGGCGATACAACAAACAAAAAAAAAAAAAACTAAAATAAGGAGATGTATCCAACTCATATTTACCTACGTTAGACAATATACGGACTAAGGAAATTCTAGTCCTGAACTTTTGCGGCACCAAACCATTAAGAAGAACAACTACAAGAAAAAAACAAACCTAAAACAATCGTTGATTCTGCAAACACGTTCATTGGTTGGTTTCGCAAGTAAGGTTCACAAATTTAAACAAAATGAATTGCGTAGCAAAAACTCCTCTGAATAAAAATTCTTACGCGCGACGTAAACAAACATTACTGACAGTTCGAACTGCCAGTCAAATGCATTCAGCGCGTAATACACTCAATCCCCAATTACTCGCACCAACGGAGGAAAAGCACTCAAAAACAAGATTTTCCCGGTAGATGGAAGGGAAGAAAACGTTAACCCGGGAAGATTTGCGCGCTTTCTCTTGAGGCGTTTTCTTACAAGCAACCGTGGAGCTGCGTGACGCCAAGTTTTAACGGATCGAAATTTAACCCGACAAGTGGATTCGAACGAGGATATACAGAACGAGTGATCAGCGACCGTTTTTCTTCTGACGAGGAATTGGAGCCGTACAGTGAATACTGAATCATCAAACGGAGACGAGACAACGGTGGCGAATTTCAAGCGAATGGAAGCAAGGGGCCTCTTACTAGAATAGGGAATAAGTGTAAGTGGCTTTCATTTAGCATCTTTTGATCGAATTATCTTTTTGGAATAAAATAATGTAGATATAATTGTTCATTTTTTTTCTTTTCTCGCTGCAATAACTAAACCTTCTTTTTCCAGCTATAAGAAGTGCGGCTCGGGAAATCTTCTCCCGGGGCGTTGACCAGGCCGGAAGACCAGGAGAATTTAAAACAAGTGGTAGTGATTAATACAAGTGGTAGTGTTTGTGGGTGGATAGTTTCAGCTCCCTTGGTGTACAAAAAACCCGAATTTGTGTGGTGGCGGAACACCTTAGCTCGTTCCGCGGGGTAGTTTTCTGTTGCAGGCGATTCTCGCGGCTAAGTGGCGATGAGCCCCCAAAACTGTCTAGTTGAAATTTCGCTCCGGACGGTCGCCTTCCCGTTCAGACGACCTCTTGAGAGGCTCGGAGAAACGCACGAGTGGCGCCCACGCCCGTCTTCGGGCGAGTTAGACTGGGTCGGTGGAGTCTCCGCCGGAGTAGCCGCAATAAAGCGGTGGCAGTTAGGGGAATCGGGAAATTTCCGGTAATAAGCGGGCAAAGCTCCTATACCAAAACATGAAGGTCCTCCATTGAGCATTCCTGGAACACCGGCATCGAGCGTAGCCTCATCTCTACTTCTGAGCTCCCGGCAAAAAAAGCCCCGAGAAACTCCTGCCAGACTTTAGTACGCTCTAAGAGGGTCAACTATTTCCCTATTTGGAAGAAAAATATCCGACCAAAATGCCAGTATTGCTTAAAATATCGTTCTTTCACTCAGTGAAAAAAATGTAACGTATATCTATGTTACAATGATAAACGCAATCGTTTCAAGGAGTTCCACGAAATAAAAGTTAAATTTTGCTTAAGCACATAAGAAGCCATGTATGGATTCACACGGAATAGCTACACTGAATATGAAGCCATACATGGCGTCGTGTGAAAATTTCTAATATATAAGTTTATATTTTTTCATTTCAATTGGATTTACTATGTAAGCATAAATAAACAGCATTTTACAATAAAAAAATGTTTATTTCATCTCTGTAATAATTCATGCGACAAGGGATTAATATCAAACCAAAAATAAATTCGAAACATCTAAGTAATAATTTTCAGCCGCTTTGTGGAGAATCACAAAAACTGCTTGAACCATTTTGAGAAAAAACTATATCGCTATAACAATTTGTAATCGAAATACAGAAAGAAACTACTTTTCTTTCACAAATATCAACAGAAACATAATTTCCTCTGGTTCAAACGTGACCATACATCAAGGTAAATTCAAGGAAGAAAAGATGAAAGTGTGTCCTGAAGGAAACTGCAAAGATAATTTCGTAGTATTCTGAGAAGGTTAAAAGTCTGTTTGGATGCAATTTTTTTGAATTGAAATAATTTGTTATTCTTTGTATTTCCGTCGAATAAGATGGGGAGGAAAAACTTAAAAAAATAAAATTTAAATTATAATGTGATATGTCATATTCAGATAGGATAGAGAAACTTTATTTCGTGTTTGAATCATATAATCGCAACAAAGAACGCAAATACTAAAGAATACATTCAGTTAACAAAATAAATTTGATATAAGAGAAGAGGATACGATTGGAAAAACTACTTTGAAGACGTCAGAACGTTAATGCAACCGTGAGAAAAAGGCTCTGTTATAAAAATGATAAATTAAAAAAAACTGGGTGTGAATGCAGCGCTACGTAGCGAGTGTAGTAGAAACACATTTTGACTAGTATTGAATCATTTCAGATATCGTTATTTCTATAGAAAGAATGCATCAATCTGACTCGTTAAAATCCAATACCTGCTTAATATTTTTCTTCCAAAGAAAGTCTTGAATATTTCGAAAAAAAACATGGATGTTTCGGCAGTTTGAAAGAAAATATTCAAAAAATTATTGATTAAATCGGATTTCGGTCAAATATATAAAATTTTATGAGCAATGATTCACTGCGAGTAGTTCGTAGTTGATACAAAACTCAATGAAATTATTACGGGGACAGAATTTAGTATTGAGCTATTTTTAGGGTTTTGTAAAATAATTTTACAAAACCCTACTAGTTTCGCGACCAGTCTGTCCGTCTGTCCGTTCGTGTGTCCGTGTGTCACAGCAGTTTTTCTCGGAAACTACTTAAGCTAGAAACATCAAATTTTCTGCGTAGGTGTAAAGTGGTTATCTCTTCAAAGTTCATTTACAAAAAAATTTTTATAAGGTATTTATGGGGGGTCTCCCCATATAGGAGAGTGACCCCCCGAAAAAAAAATTTCATTGAAGGTAGCCGATATTGGTATCAAATGAAAGGTCTTGATGAGAGCTTTTCAAAACAGGTCTTAGTTTGGCAAAATTTGCTTCGAGGGGCGCACAGGGAGGGGAAATACACGAACAATTTGTGTCCCCCCCCTCGCGATTGGACACCTGTGATCCGAAAAATCTGAAAAAAAATCAGGAATGTAGGCCTTGGTGTGTACAACAACAACAAATACGTGAGAAGTCGCAATTCACTCAACTTTGTTAGTAATAGTAAGATTTATCGATTTTATGTTTTCTTGAATAAAATCTTAGCCGTACCCTCAAATTCAATGAAATTCAGTACACAGATGACTATTTATAAGGTTTATTTACCCTGCAAGTTTCATAAAGATTGAATCATATTTAGCGAAGTTATAGCGGTTTGAATTTGCCTGTATTACTATGGAACAATATGCGCCGCATGTATTACTATGGCTATGGAACAACATGCGCTTTTTACCGACTCAGACACTACAGTTTTGCTAGGATTTGCATGAAAATTTCAGGAATGATAGGTGTCATAAATATCTTTGAGAATCGGTTCAGCTAGTGGTATCTGTAATCGTAAAACAAAATAGCGGTTGTTTTAAATGCGAAGATTGAATAATTTTGAGTTATTTTTTCCCCAACTTCAACGTTTAAAGTGCATGCTTTGAACACTTACAATTAATGCTCATAAGTGAAACAAGTCAAGGAGGTGGGAGAGAGCTCCTAGCAAAAGTGTTTTGTAACCATTCTAGGATTCGAAAAAATTGGCCATGAATCGATGATTTCAGTGCAGGCGAGTGGCCCCTGAAAAAAAAAATTCATCAAACGTAGCCAATATGAGTATGAAATGAAAGTTTTCATGGGAGCTTTTCAAAACAGTTGTTAAACTGTCAGTTTTTGCTTCAGTGGGAGCACAGGGGGGAAATACATGAAAAATGTGTTTCCTCCGTCGCGGATGGACATCTGAAATAATTATCAAGGGAGATATTTATGAGTATAATAATACCAAAAACCTCAGAAGACGAATTCGTTCAACTTTGTTAAAAATAGTATGATCTTCGTATTTCATATTTTCTCCAATAAAATCGTCTTTGACATGTTTCTTGATTTGATTCGATCTGGTGACTGCATTTTGTAAATTGAATACAAAACCCTTCTGACATGAGCGTAGGTCTGTTAACCCAACTTGTTTATTCTAGTTTCTGAATCGATATTATACTCACATGAATATATCTAAGAATTATATTAATAATTTTAAGTACATTTGTCAAATAAGATGAAATATGGAATTTGCTAGTAAAAGCATTTAAAATTTAATTGTACAGTTTTTGTCTGTAAATCTAAGTTAGTTAAGGGTTCCTCAGTGCCTGAACTATTAAAACAATCTTATTTAATCTCCAATGAAATTTACCAAGTTTTATGTAGAGCGTAAATAATTTCTATTAAGAAATCTTTACCATTAAATTATCCAAAAAAAATTTTATTTTACAATTATCAATATTTCGCCAACTACTTGCTTGCATTTTCAGTGTTTTAAATATTGCCAGCATGTAGTTAGCGAAGTATCGATATATGTACGTTTTTAATAAAAAAAAAAACATTGCACGATGGAATAGTAAAGATTTCTTGAATAAAAATAATCTCATTTAAGAAAGATGTGTGATACGAGTATGGAAGGGCAAAAATCAATTTATTTGCACTGTCCTTTAGAACGTGTAGCAGTTATACTTCAGTTATTTTAGATGATTTCAACCTGAATTTTTTCAAGTATGGTCAGGCTAATCTTTTTACAATGGATGAAATAATTAAATATAGTGAATAAAATAATATAGCTACTTTAACTCACTTGGTACTTCGCTATTTCCTGAACTATAGAGAACCTCACTGACGGCGTAGATATCTTTCGTGGATAGCTGAGAAGATTCAATCAACAGTATTGTACATTCATCAATTATAAACAGATTCCCAAGTACATCTTAAACATATGTATACCGCCCTCCAAAAGATTAGATCTTTCTCTAAAACAATTGAAAGTCAAATTCCTGGACTTTACCAATCTGTCCAAGATGCTATGCTGGATACCAAATTTTTACTACGCGAAACAAACAATCCCGCAAACACACGATTCTACGCATACGTATTCTTGCCAATCCCAACCTGCTATATCTCAAACGTTCCGACTCTCAAACAACAAAAAAAAACACCGAATCAACATTTCATGGTCATGGGGAGGGCGAAACGAAAGGGGGCGGCAACAATTCTAGTAGCTAGAACTCTAACGCGAACGGAACCAGTAGATGAGCCACGTGACACCGAAGGAATCGTCCGAACTACGTACGAAGAGAGAACAAAAGGGATGCGTGAGAGTCGCACGATGGCTTCACCACTAGCCAACAACGTTGTCGTGCAAAATCGCTGACAAACTGAAAATTCCATCATAAAAGCATCACAGTCGCACCGAGCGCCAGAGGAGTCTCCACCGACTGACAAAAAGGGGCCCCCAGAAGTCCCGAACTAAGCAAGGTGGCCTGTGGGGTCCTCCGAATGCAACTTCCACATTGTCTCAACATGCACATCGGATGCATCGCATCCATGCACTTGCCGAATTGCAAATCTATCAAAGATACTCCGGAGCTGATTCGCTTCGAGATGCATTCGTTGGGCTGCGGGAGCACATTCCTACCAACCCTTGAAAACACTTGTTCCACTCGAACAGTTGCCTCGTGCAAGACTTCCTTGGCGTAGGTTCCCTGGTCGGGAACGCGTTGTCCTCCAAACAACGAACGGAAGCACAGCAACATAGAACCGGCTTTATGACGGCGGTGCGAGGTGGCTGCTACCAGATTTTCGCCAATCTAGGAAATATGCTAGGATGGAACGGAACGGACAAGAATGAGAGTATCTTTTGCAAGTGTGTGAGATGGGGCCCCTTCAATATGGGGAGCTGCTGCTACACTCACATCGGTCACAATGCGAGCTGAGATGTCGCGTTGGGGAGTAGTTAAGAGAAAAGATACTTCTAGAAAAGATACAATGCGATTAGAAGACGAAGATGGAACGGATTGACTGAAGAGATTCCACTGTGAGTGGATTTTCTTTCTGGATCAAAGACTTCTTGCATTGAGCTGTATCGTCGCGTGGGGAACGACGACACGGACGACGTGATGCATTTCAACTCGAACGCGTGGAGTTCATGAATTCAAAGCAAGTATCAGACGGATCCGTCAGCTTTCCATCCCTGCATCATTTGTTCAGTTCGTCATACTTTGGGTTTGATTCAATTGACCGATAGGGTGGCTGCGAAAATTCATCTGAAACGTGAGAAGCTCTTAGAGTGTTAGTATTTGCCGTTGAGAACTCGAAATTTTAAGAACTGGAAGATGAAATTAAATAGTAGACTAATGGATCGAATTTTTAGTTGGAAATATAAACGCAGTTAATTTAATTCCAAAAAGTTTACAAGCTATCGGGCAATGCAATCAAACCACACACTATCTTAAATAAAGCTGTTATTATGATGAAGAAATTTAGAAATTGTCAAAAATTTTTAACTTTTTGAATTATATAATACCATCCTTTCCCCATAGCAGAGACTACCAAAAAGGCAATAAAAGTTTTGTTGATGAAGTTTGAGCTGGTTAAGTAAGTAAGTAAACTTTATTGCGATTTTTTATAACTTGAGTTGACAGAGTATGCTTAATCAATATGTGACATTTGACAGCATAAGGACGTCAAATAAACTCTGTCGGTCAGAATATATACTTATATTGTATAACATTGAGGTTTTTGGAAGACTTTACCATTGGCTCTCATTTAATATAATTTGAACAGTTTGACAAATAAATACGTTAAAACTTAAAACTGAATCGAATCCTAATATAAATTAAATGTATTCCTATATCTAGCTTAAAACTATAAGCTGTTTAGTACAGCACTCGATCTTATACTCATGTTATTTTTTCGTCAATACATTTTTGTTTTATGAAATTTATGAACCAACAAAATTTACATTTGTTTTGTTTAACCCCGATATTAGATTAGTTCGTATGAATCCTAACACGCCGGTTTATTGATGGTTTCGGAATTATTGGAATCAGGGTGGTCTTTTCCAAGGCTTTTAAAGTGGCATAAGTAGTAGGGGTAACTCCGCGGTAGACGGTCCTAAGCCCGTTTAAAAACGGAGGAGAGAACTCCTTATTTCCCCAACCTACAGCTTCTATGATTCCTCATCCTAAATCCCAAGATTAAATGGTTCCTCAATAATGGAACATTAAATACCGAGAAATACTGATAACTGTAAATATATCTACAGCTCTGCTACTAAATCCTACTTACACCTCCTTTGCCGGATGATAAGAGGGTAAAGGCGAGTCCTCCGCGCCTGACAACCGAATCGAACCAATAACCATGCCGCCAGAATGGAGGTTTGAAGACGGGCTAACTCCTCGTCCCTGGGAAACCCTACAATGTTTCGAAACCTGCAGAAGGGAATGAATTGAACTCACGGCAACAACTTCACAAACAAAAAAGGACTATAGAATTGGATCCTGGAATGTCAGATCATTCACTTACTCTGGTACTATTAAGGGCCTTTTACAACAGGCCAGTCAATATCAATTAAAAATACTGGCGACCCAGGACACGAACTGAACTGGAAATGGTATTCAAGACATGAGATCGTACACAATATTCAAAAGTATGAAGCCTACTGGAAAACGAGAATTCGGAGTGGCCTTCCTGTGGATAGGGAGTTCAATACGCACGTTATTGATTTCAAGGCAATAATCGAACGGTTGGGTGCAATCCGTATAAAATCTGCCTAAGAAATGTACACGCCTCAACTGCAGAAAAAGACGACTAAACGAAGGAAACATTCTACAATCAACTGGAAAGATTAGTCGACTCATTGCCTACAGGCGAAATAAATGCAATTCTGGGTGATTTCAACGCTAACGCTGGCAATGAGATATCTTATCGGGGAATGACTGGAGGATATACCCTCCACGATGAAACACATGACAGCGGCCAGCACCTGATTGACTTTGCATGAAGCAGAAATCTAGTTATACGTTCGACCTGCTTCCCACATCGACGCATTCATAAAATGGCCTGGGTAACACCGAATGGCAACACACAAAACTAGATCGACCATGTTCTGATCCAACAACGATGGGTCTCGAGCAAATACACCGAGGAGCCAATTGTGACTCAGATCATAACTTGATCAAATTAACCTATCGATGTCATATGTCAAAGGAATATTCGGCGAAGGCCAGTCCGCTACAAAAGTTTGACATCGAAAGGCTTCAAACCGCGTCGGTGGCCAAAAATTTCACGGAAACCCTCGATAACCAGCTGGCCCCCGTCTTATCAGACGCATCGTTGAAAACAAGAAACGAGCTCTGGATGGAAGTGGGAGCGGCTATCAAGACCGTGGCAGAACAGACGATTTAAGCCCGGCGCAAAAGGAATGATTGGTTCAATGGTGAGTGCCAGAGTGCGTTAGACAATAAGAATCAGGCATACAAAGGTTATATAGGTAGGAAAACTAGGATGAAGATAGAACACTATAAACATATCAGAAGAGTAGCGAATAAGATCATTAGAATTAAGATAAGAAAATACTATGCCGAGCAATTGAGCAGTATAGATGTAAGTTTAGAAAACAACAACACAATACAAACATACAAAGTAGTGAAAAGCCTTAAACGTTGTTAGCAGCCGAAAACCGCGCTCTGTCGTGATGACATCGGCAATATCATAGCTGATGAAACCAAGGTTAAGGAAAGATGAGCATCATATTTGAAGAACCTCCTTAATCCTCCACACAGCTCTAGAACATCGGAGCCTATAGACACTCCCGAGAGCTTCCATTGGTCCCACCAACTCTGGGTGAAGTTTCTTCTACCGTCAAAGCCCAATAGAATAATAAAGCACCAGGCATTGATGAGATTCCAATGGAGCTCGTTAAATGTGGTGGAAGCAGTGGTCATAAAGCTATTCACAAAGTCATCCAATACATTTGGAAGGAAGAGCGTATTCCGAAAGAGTGGAACCAACCATTTTATTCTCTATCCACAAAAAAGGTGACAAGCTACAGTGCGAAAACTATAGAGGTATATCACTACTTTGTGCGGAGTACAAAACATTTTCAAAGATCTAAGAGAATCTCATTTGCAACAGGTTTATTCGGGAGTATCAAGGTGGTTTCAGAGCAGATAGATCGACGAAAGACCAATTTTTCTCTGTCAAGCAGGTACTTGAAAAATGCTGGAAGTTCAACATAGACGTACACCAAATTTTCGTTGACATTAAGCAAGCATACGACAGTATTGGTCGTAACGTACTGCACTAAATAATGCTTTGCTTAGGCATCCCAGGCAAATTAGCCCGTCTTACCAAAATGACAATGACGTCGACGACCTCCCAAGTCCGTATCAGTAACCAACTTACCGATGCCTTTGACAAAAATATCGTACTAAAGCAGGGAGATGTGCTGACCCCATTGCTATTCAATTTGGCTCTGGGATACGTCATAAGGAAGATACATATTGATACACGAGGTGCATTACTATACAAGTCGAGCCAAGTAGTAGCCTATACGGACGACATCAGCATTTTGTCACGGTCATTAACAACTGCTAAAGAACTCTTCCTGAAACTTGATAGCGATGCAAAACTAGTAGGGCTGCAAATCAATGAGGATAAAAGAAAGCTCATGATGCAGTCGAGGAAAAATACCTCAAGCACACAAAATATCACACTTGACGAATACAGTATCTCAAATATGAGCGAATCCGTGTATTTAGGTGCCAAAATAACGAGAGCGAGTAATGAAAGAGACAAAATACGCCGAAGAATACAGCTCGCAAAAAAAATACTTTATTCAGTTTTGACGTTCTTGAAAACCAGCTGCATACATAGCAAAACAAAAGTCCAAGGGTACAAATCTGTGATAAGGCCTGTGCTATGATTGTGAAACATGGATCCTAGCCCACGCATCCGCAAACATATTGAACGCCTTTTGAGCGATAGGTCCTGAGGCGAAGGTGGTTTGAACAGTGTGCGAATATATGTAAGAGGGTGCTCCCGCCACTTTTCAATGCATTTTTTTGTCCTTCCTAACATGTAGTGGTTGTGCGGGGATCTATTTCTCGTCCAGACCTGTTGAACGTATCTAACGACGGGCTACTGTAGATTCCAGATGAGTAGCGGTTGATTGGCTTTGCGGATGATTTTGTGGCTCTGGTTCCTGGACGCACCGTTGAACAAGCGCAACTTAGGCTAGGTATGCCAATGCGCTGAGTGAGAGACTCGCGGCTTCAGTTTAGCACTGAAGAAAACTGAAGTGGTCATCTTGCCAAAAGAGAGAATCCCCAAAGTAAGGATGATCAGTGTTGGAGACGTACAAATCGAATCGATACCAGCGGTGAAGTACCTGGGGCTACTGATCAGCTCGAAGATGAATTTTCCTGAGCAAATCAGGGCAACGGCTGGGGAGGCTACTTCGGGAGTATTGGCTCTGAGTCGACTTATGGTCAATGTAGGGGGAGCTAGCCCATCAAGAAGACGCCTCTTGACGAACGCTATAGGGTCCGTGCTACTGTACGGAGCAGAAATAGAAGGCAACGCTCTCAGTAAGCAGGCAAACCAAAAACTCTTGGCATCCGTACAGACAAGAGGAGCACTGAAGATTGCGTCTCTCTGATTCGGCGGTGAGAGTTATTGCAGGCGTGATTTATGTTGTCCTCTTTGTTAGAGAGCGCTGCGCTATTTACCTGCGTGGAAACCCATAGAAAATATGAAGAAAATATTAAATTCTGAGCATAGCATCACAGCTCTTGATATCAAAAAGTTCATGATAAGAGCACAGCATCGTGATAGTGTGTATTATTTATTATATTTGCAACGAGGAATGAAAATCAACAAACCGCGTAAGATAAAAACAATAGCAGACACAGTCGTCAACTGGAATCACTACAGCAATAAGAATAATGGACCAACGCAATGCAATAATTGTTTGTGCTATAGACATGGGTCATTGCATTGCCACTTACCAACAAAGTGCTTAATTTGTTAAAGACGCATAAGGCGACAAAATAAAATGTTTTCATTGTGGTGGTGATCACTACTCAAACGCAGCTACGTGCACAGCAAGAAGAGAATATACCCAAATAAAAAAAGCTCACGAAGCGAAATGTATCAACTAAAAAGCAAATGATCATCAATAACGGCTTCAGCAATCAAGAGCAAAACTTTCCACCTTTGCCAACCCAATTAACACATAACAACCCACGGAAATTGAAAAGCTACGCGAATTCCATCTCCAGATCAACTTTATAGTTCTTTTTTGATGTCTCTAACACAACCGAGCTCTTCTGAGAATTCATCGCATTCGAACGACAATTTTTTTTCTCCCACAATATTCGTGGAAATATTGCAAGAATTGATAAAAAATCCTGCGCATTGCAAATCCCGGTCTGAACAGATTAATGTTCCTGTTAATTTGGCCATTAGATTTTTATACGAACGGTTGCATTACTACTAGAATACACAAAGCATTCAAAATAAATCTCTAGAAATATTCAATTTTATAGTTAAAAACAATATACAATAGATGTCTTTACAATAACATCAATCTAGCTAAAAGCGCACGATGAACTGTCTCATCCTAATCACAATTTATAGAAAAGATAAGACCGGAAAAATAGGTGGTGGCGTAGCTCTTGCCATCAATAATTCCCTAAAACATCAGCACTAATAGAAAGCATTGGTGTTCTGATTGAGGACAAAAATGCAAAAATTTATTCCGTCCATTTTCCATGCACTAAGCTAACAAATGAAGAACTCGTGCATTTCAAAAATAATTTGAAGAGATTTATTATCAACAACGACAGATATCTCCTCTGCGGCGACTTGAATGCTTTACATCAGCAATGGAACTGTTTGTGCTCCAAGAATACAGGCCGAATTTTTTATAGTCTAATGACTGAATATAACATATTGCTACATTTACCATGCAAGCCTTCATATTGTATTACTCACATTGAGCAGCTGGTTCAATCTTGGACGTTGTTTTCAGCGATGGAAACACAAATACCTCTGAGTTATGTGTCTTGCAGGCTCTTTCTTCTCCACACTTACCTGTTGTGTTTTCAATAAAAAGTGACGCATTTGTTGAAAGATAAGATCGAAAGATCTATCAATATAAGAAAACTAATTGGCATAGATTCAATAAGGTCACAAACAATAGAATCTATTTAACCCCAAACAGCTCAGCTTTCATGAAAATAGTTGACGAAATAGGCACAGAAATATCCAAATTGGATGAAATTGTTTGGAAAACAGTTAAACGCAGCACACCTGCACAGATAATTCACCATAAACGTATAGTTAGATGCGGAAACGTATGAGCTGACAGGAAGAAGAAACTCTCTCAGACGAAAGTAACAACGAATCAGGATTCCGAATATCAAACAAGGTGTTAACAGTTTGACGGTAGCTATACGATTAAAAATATGGAACCTGCGCAACGAAAATTGAAACTCAATGCTAGGCTAGCTCGAATATAGGCTGAATTGCTCTCGAAATCGGCTTCCATATCAGCTTGAAAAAAGGAATGGAATTTTTGAATACTCTAATGAGGGAAAGGCCGAGCTTCTCACTGATACCCCACAACATTACCAAAGATATGCGTAGGATTATTATAGAGCTGACTGTTGCTGAAAGCCTGAAATCTTTCCCTCTATTGACTTCTCTTCCCATTTCTGAAATGATGAAATCAGCCGAGTTAACAGAAATTGTAAAGAATTTGAAGAATAACAAAGCACCTGGCATCGATAAAATCTCAAATATCGTCTTGAAAAAACTTTTTTCAAAAAAGCTATTGTGCTGATATGTCACATTTTCAAAGCATTTCCCAACACTAGCTATTTTTTCTCCTCCTGGAAACATGCGATGGTAATCCTCATTCATAAGTCAGGCAAGAATCCACTGTTTCCCACAAGTTAAACGCCTATTGGCTTATTGCCATCCATGGGCAAATTGTTTGAAAAAGCAATACTGAAGCGGCTCAATAAATTTATTGAAGCATACAATATACTTCCAGACTTTCAATTTGGCTTCAGGCTTGGGCATTCAACTGAACCACAACTCTGTCATGTCACAAAAGATGAACAACGGGCGCTCAGGCAAAAACTCTCAGTAGGGATTATTTGCCTTGATATTGAAAAAGCATTCGACACTGTGTGACCTGATGGGCCTGCCCACCATACATTGTTAAAATTACCTTGACTTTCTTTAAAGAAAGGCACCTTTCTGTTAAAATAAAAAGGGTAATATATCAGCTGCAGTTCCTCAAGGTTCTTGCCTCTGACCACTGATCTTTAACATCTTTACTGACGACATGCCTACAATCGCCAACTGTAAGTTAGCTGCTTTGCAGTTGACACCTGCTTTTATACAGAGTCAATAGACCCCTCAGAGATAACAACAAAATTAAAAACATATTGAACAGCCTATACCAATATATTCACCGCTGGAAATTTAAAATTGACGTGTCGAAAACGAAAGCTCTATATTTCAGAGAAAGAAAAGAAACCTTGCCTACTTCCTAATCGAAGTTTACATTTCCTTAGTCGAAGGAAATTTCTTTTTTGGGACTTCGTGTTGATAAAAAAATTAACGTTTAAAGACCATATTGAACTAACTTGCTCCAAGCTGAAAGGTAATACTAACCCTCTATCCTCTACTCAATGGGAGATCACACCTCAGTAGTAAAAATGAAATTCCTCTTTTTAAAATGGTAATTCAGCCTATTATGCTATACAGAGCTCCTACCTGGAACTCAGGTGGAAACTATCAGAAAACTAAGCTTCAGGTCGTGCAGAATATATATTTGAATTTGGCCCTTGATAAATCTTTCTAATTAAGTCCGCTATAGACAGTCCCAAGCCCGTTTGAGAAAGAAGGAGGGAACCTCTCGTTTCCCCAACCCACAGCTTCCAAAATTCTTCATCCCGAACCCACCAATTAAATAGTAGTAAATGCTCTCGGGGTCACACATTGGATTAACTGGCTCGCCAATAATGGGGCATTAAATGCCAAGAAATACTAATAACTATAAATACAGCTCTACTAAATCCCATCTACACCCCCTTTGTCGGGACGTAAGAGAATGAGGGCGAATCTGCCGCACCTGATAACGAAATTGACGTAATAACCATGCCGCCGAAATGCAGGTTGGGCGAAGGGCTAACTACCCGTCCCTGGAAAACCTTAAAATGTTTCGAAACTTACAGATGGGCTACGGAATGGATTTGAATCACGTTGACGACCTCGCAAAAGAAAAAAGGACTATGGCACTGGATCTTAGAACGTCAGATCACTCAATTACCCTAGTGCTGTAAGTACATTTGACAGCAGGTCAGTCAATATCAATTAAAAACACTGGCAATCCAGGAAACGGACTGGACTGGTAATGATATTCAAGACATGAGATCGCACAAAATATTCAGAAGTTGGAGGCCTACTGGAAAAAGAGGATTCAAAGTGGCCTTCATTGTGGAATCGAACGTTACAGATTTTAACGTAGTCAATGAATGGTTATGTGCGATCCGTATAAAAGCGAAATTCTTCAAAATCCGACTGATAAATTTTCACGCCCCGACCGAAGAAAAGAAAGAAGAAACTAAGGGAATGTTCTACAATCACCTGGAAAGATTAGTCGACTCATTGCCCACAAACGACAAAAAAATAGTTCTGGGTGATTTCACCGCTAAGGTTGGCAATCAGATATCTCATCGGGAAATGACTTGAGGATATAGCCTCCACGATGAAACGACGGACAGCGCCTGATTGACCTTGCATGTAGCAAAAATCTAGTCATACGCTTCACTTGCTTCTCACATCGACGCATTCTCAAAATGACCAGGGTATCAACGGATGGCAACACATAAAGCTAGATCGACTATGTTCTGATCCAACAACGATGGGCTTCGAGCCAATTTGACGTCCGTATACACCGAGGAGACAATTGTGACTCAGATCATTACTTGATCAAATTAAACTATCGATGTCGTATGTCAAAGGCATATTCAGCGAAGACCAGCCCGCTACAAAACTTTTGCATCAAAAGGCTCCAAACGGCGTCTGTGGCCTAAAATTTCACGGAAACCCTTGATAAACAGCTGGCCCCCGTCTTATCAGACGCATCGTTAAAGACAAGCAACGAGCTCTAGATGGAAGTGGAAGCGGCTGTCAAGACCATGGCAGAACAGACGATTGGACATCAAGCCCGGCGCAAGAGGAATGAATGGTTCGATGATGAGTGCCAGAATGCGTTAGACAAAAGGAATCAGGCATACAAAGATTACATAGGTGGGAAAACCAGGACGAAGAGACAACATTATGAAATGTCAGAAGAGTAGCGAATAAGACAATTAGAATTAAGATAAGAAAATACTATGCCGGCCAATTGAGAAGTATAGATGTAAGTTTAGCAACAACACAAGACAAGCATACAAAGTAGTGAAAAGCCTCCCCGCAGGGGGAATGCTGGTCGACAGGAATACTATTGGAGGCTAGTATTCTTTGGGGAGTTCCGCCCCCACGTACCCGAGAAAATTCCCGCAGGGGGAATGCCGGTCGGCAAGAGCACTCTTGGAGGCTAGCATTCTTTGGGGAGCGCCACCCCTACGGACCCGAGGATATGGGGCGCGCCGTGAGGTTCCCTCCGGGGATGACAGGTAACGACCCTGATTGGATCTGGACTAGGCTTTGGACAACGAACTGGAATTGATGCTTTGGGCTTGCGGATATGACGGTTTGGACCTAGTTGCTTTGCAAAGTAGCGCCGAGGTGAAACTCTAATTCAACTATCATACCGTCTCCGTCCCGGTTAAACCTTGGCAGGCCTAGGAAAACGCTCGAAGTTCGCACCAGGAAGTTGGTGGTGTAAGTTCGGTTCAGACGGACTCCCGATTAGCGCTGGTCTGGCTCTGAGCACTTGTCGTTATCAGGGCTTGTGCCAACCCTCGCATGGCTTCCCTGCTCTGCAAAGAAAACCATGCGACCAAAAAGGCGACTACACACACGAACGGAGATAGCGGCTCCGAGGGGAGACCCAAAAAAACTGGAGCAACCAAAAGCATATAAAAAAGAATTAAAAAACCCAAGAAAGAAATAAAAAATAATAACGACGACGCATCCAGCGGTTGCAGCCACGAGACGTTAACGGTACATTGAGAGCGGTACTAACGATGACAAAAACGACGAATAATACAGTGACGGTGAAGACGGACGAAAAACGGAGATTAGCAGACAGTCTGGTCCAGACCGAGGCGAAGCAAAAAAATTATGTGAACGCCATCGCGCCCTATAAAGGAAAAGTGGGGAACTCCGCAGGACGCTTCAGGTGTTCGAGCAGCGGAAGAAAATATAAAGAACATCGAGAATTTGATGGTCACTGCTGCGATCGTTACCGGAGCGACCGATGCAAGGGTCGTAAATCCCAACATAATTAAAACCACCCTGAAGCCAACGTGGAAATTACGGCAGGTAAAGAAAAGACTGACCAGATAAATAAAACGACGTTGTGTAATTGCATCGCCACGTCGAAAATCTGGCGGAAGTACTGCATTCGGAAACGGAAAGCGATAACTTCTCCGAAGGATGATTGCAAAGTACAACTGCCGCCCAGCGACACGAAGAAGAAAGGCTATTCCGAAAAGCGGGAGATGTTCTGAAAAGAATACAATCTGCATGCGACTCCCTAAAAATCAGCAAAACAGTAAAAATTGGGCTCCTTCAGCTAGAGGAGCTCCTAGACCGCATAGGGCATTATTGGAGGAGCTGGCTAAAGGCCGAAGACGAGCAGAAGGCTAAAGAAGCGCTGGGGGCGAAGTCTGAAGGCCACATGCAGATAGCTCCGCCAGTAAAAATCAATAAAAGAATGGCGTCTAGCCCAATCGAAGGAGGTAGGGATAAAAGAAGGAAGAAAGAGGCACTTGATGGGCATGGAGCACCGGATCACGGGTTTCAGACAGTGCTTACAAAAGCAGCGAAGAAAGCCGCAGAGAAAATCCTTCAAAAAGTGCCAGAAATTAAAGTTCGCACGGACGCCCAACAAGAAAAAGAACCTGATGCAAAACAGGAGAGACAGAAGCCCTGACGGAGACCCCTAAGATGGCCGATCCTACGCGGAGGTGCTGTGGGACATCAGGGGAAACGTAAGGCCTAAAGACACCAGCACTACCATTAAAGCAGTACGAACAACGCGGTAAAGCAGTACGAACAACGCAGTCGGGCCACATACTGGCCGAATTCGGAGCAGAGGTCGACAATAAGGAAGCATCCTGCGACTCAACAAAGAAAGTCCTCGGCAAAAGCGCTCGAGCCGATGGCAACGATTAAAATACGAGACATTGACTGCGTCACGGATCTGGCCGAGGTACAAGAGGCCATCAAAAGGGAGCTCCCTAGCGTGGGAAGGATCAACGCGAGACTGACACCAGAAAACAACAGGGGACAACGCATGGCCATAGTTGACTTGACCAAAAAGGACGCCGAACAATTCCTGAACAAGGGCAAAGTACGAATTGGGTGGGTTGTCTGTAGGATATGGCGAAGAGCAACGCCTCTTCAATGTTTTAAATGCCTTGGTCATGGTCACACCACACAAGTATGCAAAGAACCCGATAGGAGTTCCCTATGTTACAAATGCGGTGAAATGGGACATCAAATAAAAGAGTGTATGAAGGAGGCACACTGTATTCTTTGCAAGGATGCTGATCCAGAACCTGATTTTGGACACGTTTTGGGATCAGGAAAATGCCGGGGGTTCCAGGAAGCCCTAGCCAAGGCCAAATCAAAGCTTCGATGACCCGCATCCTGCAGCTAAACCTACACCGCAGTTCGACCGCCCAAAATCTGCTTGAGCAGTTTGCGAGGGACATGAAAGCTAACTTCCTGCTGCTGAGTGAGCAACACCATAATAAAAGTCCTGCATTATGGTATTCTGATGAAACTGGCACTGCCGCCATCTGGATTCGGAACAGTGACTTAGTGCCCTACGGAAGCCTTGTATACATGATGCGGAAAATATGGACCCGATATTGCGGGGACTCTTCTCCGCCCATCCCGCTCGTATTGACGCTGTCCATGGTGAAACAGCAGTAGAGTTCCCACTCTTTACACAGCTGGAACTGGAGGAGGCAGAAATCCCGGATCGCCGTCTGCATACCGCCCGTTATGCATGCTAGACACGGCTGGGAAAGTGCTAGAGAAACTCATCAAGGGAAGACTCACTGTCGCGATTCGTGCTACTGGGGACCTATCTCCTCGGCAGTACGGCTTTAGAGCAGGACGTTCTACCATTGATGCGATTGCAGAGGTGGTGAACGCGGTCCAAAAGGCAGAGGCACAAAGTCGCACCAAGCGACGGATCGTCCTGTTGGTGACACTCGACGTCAGGAATGCCTTCAATTCCGCTAGATGGGTGGATATTCTGGACACGCTGGAAAACTCCTTTCAAGTTCCAGAATATCTAATGCGGCTTTTGGGGAACTATCTAAAGGACCGAAGCCTGCTCTACGACATGACACAGGGCCAACGAAGGATGGAAATTACAACGGGTGTTGCCCAGGGATTTATCCTTGGTCCGGACCTGTAGAACGTGTCTTACGATGGGCTACTGAGACTTGAGATGCCAGATGCGCTTGGTTGGCTATGCGATGGACGCACCGTTGAACAAGCGCAACTTAGGCTAGGTATGCTAATGCGCCGAGTGAGGGACTGAATGACTGCTGGCGGATTCAGTTTAGCACTGGAGAAAACCGAAGTGGTCATCTTGACAAAAATAGAATCCCTAGAGTAAGGATGATCAGGATTGGAGACATGCAAATCGAATCATAGCCATCGGTGAAGTACCTGGGGCTACTGATCGACTCAAAGATGAGTTTCTCTAAGCAAATCAGGGCAACGGCTGAGAAGGCTGCTTTGGAAATATCGGCTCTGAGTCGACTTAGTGCCAACGTAGGGAGACCCAGCTCATCAAGAAGACGCCTCTTGATGAGTGCTGTAGGCTCAGTACTACCGTACGGAGCAGAAGTACGGGGCGACGCTCTTAGTACGGAGGTATACCGGAAACGCTTGGCACAGGTACAGAGAAGAGGAGCACTGAGGATTGCATTTTCGTATCCGACAGTCTCTAATTCGGCGGTGAAAGTCATTGCAGGCGTGATACCTGTCACCCTCTTTGCTAGAGAGCGCCGCGCTATTTACCTCTGATAATATAGTCGCGGCGATGCTCGAATCGGTTGACAAATGGAACCAGGGGGCACATTATGCTCGGGCAGCCTTGAAATATTAAAGGGACTCACAGCAGCCAGGGGCGCTGGGGCTGGGGAATCGCTTGTCTGGCACTTCCTCGTAACAATACGAGACCTGGCCCGAAGTATTGTGTCAAACGGTTCCAGGCTACGTTCTCAGGTTGACAGGCGAGGTGTTTAGTGGGTAGTCCAGTCACCTTCTTGCGAGCATGGGAGTCCCACACTTTGGACATAAATGGCATGCACCTCCCAAACCCAAAAAAAATCCTTCAAAATAAGCCGCGTACTAATCCACCTGTGATTGAATATGGGACGATTTCCAGAGAAAAGAAAAGAAAAATTGACCGAACAAATGAAGTTCGTTAAGGAAGAGTGGGTAAAGATACCTCTACGAACCAAACATTTGAGACTTTAATCTTCACTATTTGTAATGTTCTACAGAACAATGAAAAATTGACTTTAGATCCTCTGTAATTGTATTGAATTTATAGTCTTAATTTCTTTTAGTTCGAAACTGCTTTGTTGTTGATTAGTATTTTTCATCAAGCGAACATTATTGTTTTTCATTCTGTATATTTCGTTGGTAACTACTAACATTATGGATACACGTAGAAGACAATAAAAACGGTACTATGCATACTTTGATGGCAAAATATTATCGAGGTAAAAAGTACAGGTATCTGTAAAAGCGTAAATAAAATTTGACAAGCGTAAAAAATTCAGACTTATTTTTAGTTTTTTTGTTACATAACACCTTCATCCACTTGAGTCTTCAATTGTTTACTCTAACATATATTAAACAGTAAACAATTACTCTAACATATATTAAATATAGTGGAATAGGTAATTTCTTTCATTTTTTCCACAAAAGATCGTCAAAATTGGTACACTGTTAGGTGCTTTCTCTTGTTTTTATTATATGCAACGTGTAATTTCCAATTAACTCAATACGAAAATGCTTAAGTAATCAGCTTTCTGATAGTGAAATCAATTGCTGCAACTCCTAAACCGCCGAAAAATAGCTGTTTCGATTTGATTAAGGTGCTGCCGACCAATTGGAAATGTACTATTATGCCTGCACCAGCACCTTTCAGGATAGCATCCCCTTTGGCAGACATCCTACAATTGATACATCAAAAATTATCATATCCCTCACTCGCAAATAAGAAAGCGCAACGAAGATATTTTCGTTGCACGGGAAGTTACTCAGCCACCTTCTGTTTAGGTATTTTAATCTATTTCAAATCTTCCATATGCTCCTACGCCGAATTTTGTCAATAGGTCAGTTAACATTTTACAATTAGTTCTATAATAATCGTTTCAAAAAATATTTGTCAAACTTACAGGAAATATCCAAAAATCTTCATCATTATTTGACAGATATCGCATCTACAGCTTGATTGATTGCCGGGGAAGAGCAAGTTGGCGCGAAAAAAAGTTCATGGAAGGCGAGTCTACCAAACACTTGGCCTGATCGAAAAATAATTTTACCTGACCGCCGCACACACGTAGTACCTCATATGCAAAAATTACTATACATTTTATTTGATACCATCGCGAATTAATAACACTCCGAATTAACACATTTGAGAACGTCTGCAATCCACCGCGAATCTAAGCGTTTACCCGTATCAGAAACGTATATCAACGGACGCATCAACTTTGCAGATGCGTCGTATTTTGCCGGTCTCACTGCAAACTGTTGCTTCATTGCGATGTTTTTACATCAACATAAGACAGCAACGAGAGCATGGCTGCATGCTTTGAGCGAATATTTTCGTTCTTTGTCATGCAAGTGAAATAACCGCGATAACAGTATATCTGTTCCTTTTTAAACGTATCGAGAGCAATTTGTGTAGTTTTATCTGTCAAAGCAGTGGACGCAATGCATGGAATTTTAAGAGGAAAGTTTTGTTTTGATTTTCGAGAAAGTACGAGCGTATGCAAAAGTGTAATGTGAAATTGTGAAACTTTGTGTGCTCTCTGCTGTAAGGAAAAGTATTTGCTTCGAGGAAACGTTAATCCAAGTAGGTAGAGGGATTTAAATTATGTTGCAGTAGCATAGATATGAGGCTACTTGTTACTTATTAGCTTTAGATTATTTAAGTTTTCGGTTCTAAGTGTTGACTTGAACATGATCAACAATAGCGAAACAATTCCTTACGCGCATCAAGATGAGGTGCTAGATTTGATTAAATGTATTCATTAGTTCACGTCCATTCCAAGAAAAGCATTAAAAAAGTACACAAACCCATCAGCTGTTCGATGAAGTACTCCAGGTGCAATTCCGTCTGCATAAATTCTCTCTATGGGATGATGCGATGTAACCAGCGGAAGGGGAAGTGCGCTTCTACAGACAAATAACGGCAGCAATTTTGCTATTTGTTTCACGGATGTTTTTAATGGTTCAAAAAAATTATTTTTGGTAAATTCCTCGAGAGCAATTTACCTATCGCGGAGAGTCCACGTTGCAAAATTTTATGTATACCGGATATAACGAAATTTGTGATCACGCTAGGGGTCGCAATTTTGCTTCAATTTCATCTAAATTTTCAGAAAAGGTGTATTGGGTAAATATCTCAGATAAGTTCATTAACCAGCCAAATCGGCCGAGCGCAAACAAAATTGCAGCTATTTTAGACCAAAATTTCTGTTCTGGGCAAATTATAACTACAATTTGGACAAAATTTGATACAGAGGTTCAATGGCTGTGCAATGACGCTTACAAAAAAATCCAAAGTCGAACCGTCTGAAATAAAATGGCGGCTATTCAAAAGTCCATCTTAATGAAAATTGGTAGTGTGATAGAAAGTATGTGTCGGGAACAACATAAACAATTTGAAGGTAAGATCTTAAATCTCAAAATGGCGGCTGGTCAAATTTGGAAACTTCAAAGGCTTCTAAAAGTCACAATTTTCATTTATGATATCAAGACAGAAAATAATGAGGTATAATGATCTTGTTACTTGCGTTATCATCTAGGTGCCAGTTTCAAATGGCAGCAGTTGAAGTACAGTGAAATCTATATAACTGGAATCTGAAGTCATCTAGGATTTTATATCACTTACAGATTTTTTTCATTTACCCAGTTTCCCAAATAGGCAAGCATAAAATGACAATTATCTTATTTATAGAGGGTTCCGCTAAGAGAGGTCGAAATGTATCGTTTTTGATTTATGGAAATGTTAATTAATAATCAATATTTAATTTCATTAGATATTTATTTTTCAAAAATATTACAGAAATTGTGGCTTAAAGAAATCAGTTATATTGGTTTCTATTTGAGTGCCAGTTGCTTTAAGGTATTTCTATACAGTATAAATTTGATCAACATTACCAAGATAATCAATATTTGACATTCCATGGTATTTATGTAAGGTTTCTAATGCGTTTTCTGGGTTTTCTCAAGAAAGCATCTTCACAACTATCGTCTTTTTCTACCTCCAAAGAAAAAGAAGAGCGCGCAAAAACTATGTCATCTTCAGTGAAATCTTTGAAACTAGTACATCATCGCCCTCAAAATTCGGCTGCTGGTCATATTAGTTGTTACAACAAGTGGCAATAATCTGGTTCCGTTCTGCATGTTTCAAAGCTCTCTACCTCCTCCTATAAGCCCTCAGTTTCAGACACTTTACATACAACTTTTTTTGAAGCAATTACTGATTGTAGTTTTGCTTACATAAAACCAAGCTTTTCTTGTAAATCTCATAGCTTGGAGGGTATTGATTTCAGAGCTTTTATTCTCTTCTATGTAGTGATTTTTCCATGTTACAAGTGTCCGTTCAGGACTGCAGCGGCGTTCTGCTGCCGCAGCAGGCCAAATATCAGTGCTCAGCTGGATTACCCTTGCCTGAGGACGCGTAAATGCGCCCGCAAGCTAGCATTGCGGTGTCGTGGGGCGGGTTCTTTTCCGACAGCGCAAAAGCCCACTACAAATTATTTTCACACTCACGAATTCGAAGGTGACCGGAGTCAAAAAGCGGAAACGATTAACTGGTGGAAAGGTGTTAATGGCCGAAGCAACCTACCGAAACGAATTACAAACAGACAACGACGACAAATAACTTATTAACCGCGCGGCGTTACTCAAGTCGATTTCGTCCTTGCTGAGGACGATTATGATTAATAATTCGAAATCGTCTACTTTTAAAATCAGAATTAATGTTTGTTTGCTTTAATGGATTGGGTTGGTCATAAAATAGAATATAAAAATATATCAATTAATGAAATAATAAAGGGAAACGACGTGAAAAAACCAACACACAATGAGATATTGAATAAAATTGTTAATTTCACGAGAAGATTCTTTTGAAAATAATCACAAAATATTCAAATCAGCCTTTAATAAATTCATGAATATTTATCAAGTATAGCCTGTTTCATTCTTTTATGTATCAGAATACTGAGAACAAAACTAAGGATAGTATAGGACGACGTCTATGGACTATATATGTTGAAAGAAAGACATTCTTTCGTACTGTAGCACTTACAGATATCAATATCTTTATTCGTAAAGTTAAATTCACAAGTGGCGATTACTTACATCTACCGTAAACGGCGGCGGTCACTACAACTGACGTTCCGTTCGGCGGATAGTCGACGACTGACAATCCTGCATCGGAATCGTCCTCGATTTTGTCACTTCAGAGTCATCTTCCAGCTCGGAAGGATTAGAACACCAGAGCTGAAGCTTTTCGGAAGTATACACTAAGCAAAACGACTTGGTCGAAATTTGGAGTCCTTCAATGTCTTTGATTCGATAATGATCCTTTTCAAGGACCCGAGAAACTGTATAAGGCCCCTTAAACTTTGGTTCCAACTAACGGCTTTCCCTAGTCGCTGCGGCATCATTTTCGATGAGTACTAAATCATCGACGGCATTATGTTTCGGTGGTGCATGCTTGTTATCGCTCTCGTTCTTTCGTCAGATTTTCCAGAGCTCGTTTATGTTTAGTTTTAATATCAATCACGTCATCGTCAGGGGATCAACAATATCTTGTAGAATGGAAATAACTTGATTTTCGGTTAGGTCTTTCAATTTAAAATCGAAAATAATTTCGTTTGGACCAAATCCAGTTCTCGAATTCTTTTGGGAGCTTATAGCCCAATTAAGCGATGGCAAAAGTTCATCCCAGCTGTTTTGGTTTTCGGCGGTTGTAGATAGATAAGACAAAATTGTTTTATTGGCCCGCTCTACCTGTCCATTAGCTCGACTGAGACTTCAATGTGTTTTGTGTTATGCAACTCACAAAACGAATTGAGATTCCGTGAAGCGTACGCTGTTTCTAGATCGGTAATGATTTTGTACGGGAGACTAAAATAACTTGTTAATTCGGTTAACGTGTTTAAAACCAACTGTATTGAAGTAATCCTCACAGCTTTTACTACCAAATATTTAAGTAAAGGTATCAGAGATTGCAATGATATATATTCCCCCTTTTACTACTTTTTTTGTGGTAGGGAGGTGAATGCCCATTTACGCACGGAGTGCGAGACTCCCATGTTCGCAAAAAGGCGACCGGACCACCCATCGTTTGACACATTACTTCGGGCCAGGTCTCGTTTTTTTACGCCGTGAGACGCCTTCAAGCTGAGGAATCACTCTTCTAGGGGGAGGCGAAAGGGGAAGAGGAAGTGCCCGACAAGCGATCCCCCAGCCCCAACTGCTGTCCCTTTTATCCCTTTTATCTTTTAGGACTATCCGAACATGATGTGCCACCTGGTTCCATTCGTCAACTGATTCGTGTTTCACCGCGACTATATTATCCGGGGTGAGCTCTTTCGTCTCCCTGTAGAGGGCTCTTCGCAGCCTGTCCCATTTTATGCACGCAAAAAATGTGTGACAGGCATTGTCCTCCTCTCCTGGGCAATCCAGACAATCGGGGGACCGTGACTTAGCAATCTAGTGCAGGTAAGACTGAAAACACCCATGCCCGCTCAAAAGCTGGGTAAGATAGAAGTCAATCTCACCATGCCTTCGATTTAGCAACGGTCTCACATTCGGGATGAGGCGCGCAGTCCATCGTGCAATTCACTCAAGACTGCTACCAACCGTTGAGTGAGCGCTGTCTCTCTTCACGGACAACCATCTCCCTCGCATCCTCGTTTCGAAATAGCGCGGCGCTCTCTAGCAAGGAGGCTGACAGGTATCACGCCTGCAATAACTTTCACCGCCGAATCAGAGACTTTCGGTACGAAGATGCAATCCTCAGCGCTCCTCTTCTCCTTACCTGTGCCAGGTGTTTTCGGTAAACCTCCTTACTGAGAGCGTCGCGCCATACCTCTGCTCCGTACAGTAGCACTGACCCTTCAGCACTCATCAAGAGGCGTCCTCTTGGTGGGCTGGGTCCCCCTACGTTGGCCATAAGTCGACTCAAAGCCGATACTCCTGAAGCAGCCTTCTCAGCCGTTTCCCTGATTTGCTCAGCATTTTGATGAGAACCTGACTTCATGTTTTGGACCAGTAAATTGGCCGCCACGCCTTTAGATTATTTTTTTGAGCTTACAAGAAGTCTCTAGTCTTCAGCGATAAGCCTGCTTCAATCGGCCCTTTGGAAGCCAACATTACCCGTTTCATTCGCAAGATTAAAAACCAAACCTTTAAATAAATCATCCTATATCGTATATGTATGTTTATATATATATATATATATATATATATATATATATATATATATATATATATATATATATATATATATATATATATATATATATATATATATATATATATATATATATATATATATATATATATTAGATATATAGATAGATATAGATATATATATATATATATATATATATATATATATATATATATACATATATATATATATAAATATATATATATATATATATATATACATATATATATAGATATAGATATATATATATATAGATACATATATATATATATATATATATATAGATATATAGATATATATATATATATATATATATATATATAGATCTATATATATAAATATATATATATATATATATATATATATATATATATATATATATATATATATATATATGTATATATATATATATATATGTATATATATATATATATATATATATATCTATATATATATATATATATATATATATATATATATATAAATATATATATATATCTATATATATATATATATATATATATATATATATATATATATATATATATATATATATATATTATCACACTCTGATGGTGAAATAAAGA